>APFE030419097.1:4884-59395 GCA_000404065.3 Pinus taeda
ATTGTAAAAGGATTTTCTTATTAAGAAGAAGATTGAGATGACTTGCAGCAGGTGGTTTTCTCCTGCATTGGGTTGCCACCTTATATCATGGTGTTCATGTGTGTGCCTTATGTGTGATGATCTATTCTATGTTACTGCATCTGTTAACTGATAATATGGTTGATAATGTTCTAATGCACCCATTGAAGATCAATTAATAATCATAAGAAGTTGTGAAAGTAGCATATATGAATTAGAGTTTGGAAATGAAAAAGTTTTATTAATGTAATAATACTGATTCACCCCCCTTCTCAGTATTATTTCCAACACAGTGCACTTTGCTCAGAAAACCATGAAACAAGTCAATTATGATCTACAAAGCATGAGCAAGCAAATTTCTTATGTTACTTATGTCCCAATCACATTCAAATGAACAATTACTAAACCCTTTAGGACAAACAGTGTGTAAATTCCAACTTAGATCTATTTCAAGTGTGAAATGAGAAGCATATACTTAACCAAATATGAGAAACAAGAACCCAAGTGAAATTATGATGTATTAGCCTTCTTAAGATGTGTTTATCACTGTTATATCAGATCTGATTGCACTTATGACAGTCAGCAAATAAACATAGATTAAGATCAATGCTTAGTGCCCAATTGATGCAATTAATTTATCAATGTCTTAAGCTAATTACGAATGATTTCTAGAGCATTCAAATTTAAATATAATCATTGTTATGAATGTATTCAGAGAGCTGTAGAAAACAGTGAGGAAAATGTAAGGGTTAGAGGTCAAACCAAAGGCCTTAAGCCTAGAAGGAGCTTACCAAACTTGCCCAAAATTTTCCAAAGGCTGGAACACCTGCAAATATAAAAAATTGAGTCAATTTCTCTCCAAAACCCAACAACATTCAGTCCAAAAAACCAAATGCACTCACAGAGATGAGATGAAGGCGAATAAGGCCTAAGGAAGGGCAATGCTAGGCCCTAGAGGGCTAGCATTGAGGGAGCTTATGGAGGAGGCCTCACAAGAGGCTGCCGCAAGCCCAAGGAGCAATGTTGCATGAAGCGGTGACGAAGCGGGGATGCCGAAGTGTCATTTTCCAAATATATATATATATATATATATATATATATTTGCATTTATACTCAAAACAAACATCCCAAATAGGCGGAAGTGTCCAAAATAGGTGGAAGCATCCAAAACAGGTGGAAGCGTCCAAAACAGGTGGAAGCATCCAGGAAGCGTCCAAAACAGGCAGAAGCGTGCTTTTGAATTTTGGAAGCGCGCTTCCGGGGACGCTTCCTGGACACATCCGCACAGGACGCGCTTCGAGCCTTAGAACCAAGGGGGGGATGCTTCCTGCAACATTGCCAAGGAGGCTGCGACTAAGGGATAGAGAGAGCCAAGAGGGAAGAGAGGCTAGTGGAGGCCTAGGAGGGGTGGACGGAGGGCTAGGAAGGATGGATGGAGCGCTGAGGAGGAGAAGGAAGGAGGCCAAGAGGAGTTGAGGGGAAAGGAAGGGCTCTAGGCCCTAGGAGGGGTGGACGGAGGGATAGGAAGGATGGATGGAGGGTCGAAGAGGAGAAGGAAGGAGGTCGAGAGGAGTTGAGGGGAAAGGAAGGGCTCTAGGCCCTACGAATATGCCTTAAAAGGGCACAAATGCCCACGACAAGGGTAAATAGGGCAGGACAAGGCCTAATTGGCCCTGCGACTAGCCTTAAAAGGATAAAAGAGGCTGATGCAGAGGGAAGGAGGGCCAAACGATTAGCTTAGAGGATGTTGGGCCTAGGAGGCCCCAAAAATTTCAAAACCCTCATGAAACTTGAATTTTTGCTTCAAATCTTCAATATTTGCCAAAACTTCCTTGATGTCGGCCCTGCAAAAATTTAGAGATTAGTTGTTACCCTCAAGGAATTAGATCTAGCTCTAATCCAGCGAATTTCCTTGGAGCTCACCTAGACAAATAAGTTTACAAGTGCCCAAAACCCCAATATATACAAAAAATTTCAAAAAATCCAAAACCCTGAAAAACCCCAAAAAACCCCAACTGCAAAACAAGAGTTAAAAGATATAATATTTTACAAAAAAATATTATACAAAATCTATTTACAAAATATACAAATGTACAATGCTTAGAAAATTTTGGAAAATAGTTTTTTTTGTAGATCTTGATTCTTGACAATGGCTAGACGTATTTCGAAAAAATAAATGTTAAACCACAACCTTAGCGAAGTTAAAAAATCACATAAAATATTTAGAGTCCAAACATAGTCAACCTGTGCCCACATGTTGTGAGCTTGGAGCCCAAGGGCTGGGGAACCTGCAAGCTCTATATATTTTCTGAAGAAGAAACTGTTAAAACATACAATGAATCAGATCACTTAAGATAAGCCCAAAACTTACCAATAGAATGTTCCTATCATCTACAAATGAAATAATGGTTTAATTAATATTTAAAGCACAATATAGGAATTCCTGTACCCAACACATACCACAAGTCAATGAGACAAAGACAACATTGAGGCCTTCCTTTTCCAAATATCGTCTCTTTAAGGATAGGGAGGCTCCCTTAGGGCTTGCTGCAAAATCTTTTGGAGGAGGACATTTTGAATTTCGTTTAGATAGACTTGTTCCTTTGTGTCTCCTCTAATGGTTTTCAAGTTTTGGTGGAATCCCCACAGTGGAATTTCTAGAAATTTGATGCCCTAGCCATTGCATCAATAGGGAACCCTAGAAGCTAGTCCTTCAACTTGGGGATTCTTTGAAGGCATGCGCTTTAGTACTTGTTGAAGTAAATCTTACATTGCCTTTTCTCTTGTCTACCTTGACCTTGGATGCACCCATATCTCATCATATATCTCAACCCTAGGTCTCGTATAGCCATCTTTCAAAGGGTTTTGTCATGGAAGGTCTTTACTAGCTTCTCCCAAGGTTCATACTTTTGTTGAACCCTTCCATTGAATGAGCCACCTTCCCTCACTTCGAACCTATCATAGATATACATGTATCACAAGTGAGTATTATTGGGACTCCTCCTGTTGGTGAAAATGCAAGAAGAGTAGGGGACCTAGGTTGTGGTGACAATCGGCCTCTGTCCCAAGTGTTGATGTGTCCTCTAGCTTTTGCCTCATTACAAGGCCTGATAGTTTGTGCAACAACAGGTCCCAACCTAGGTGTCCACTTAAGGAAATTTTATTAATGCAAAATATTTTTTTTTTCATAAGAGAGTTCTCGTTATCAACCACCAGCCATGATCCTCCATGCTTTTTAAATATAGGTCATGTACCAATCAGGTATTAAGCCACAGATCAATAGCCATTAGTACCGAGTGGAATATGACCTGTCAAGTCACTCTATGTTTAGAACATATCGTGACCGTCATATTACAATGCAATTAATGCATACTAAAGAAACATGCTTTTACCTAATAGACACACTTGACCCAAAATCTAGTGGGCCTTTGTGAGGCGAGGTCACAAGGAAAAAGCTAGACCAAGTAACAACACATATGAGGTGTGGCCCACTATTACCATAACCACCACCTCCTGCATTTTAGTGGGTTTGCACCACAAGGGAGGCTTCGCTGTCTTAGGTCACCTAAAGGATATATCAGGTTCAATGGTTAGAGGTGACAAAATAGGCCAAGGAGAGGTGCTCTACATAGGAACAAGGTTCAACTAGCACTAACAAAGAAATGCATATGTTCGAAGAGGCCTAATTAGGGCACAAAGTGACCTAGGGTTCAAGAGTAAGTAAGGTCAATAGGCTTATCTAGGATCACAAGGCCAATAAAAGGCTTGAAAATAGATGAGTATGATCAATTTATGGCACAACAAGCCTTCAACAAGCCTCAAGTCAAAGCATCTGGCAAGACTAGGGCTTCGCTATGGCAAAGTTTACCTAGGGTAAAGGATTCCAACCCTAAAATGGAAGAATTAGTCATGTGAAAAGGTTGCTTTTGAGGCAGTGACCTAACAAAAAAGTGTTGAATCCCTCCACAAGGCAGTGCAGTCAACCCTAGTTGAAATTAGGCCCTAACCCTAACCTAGTGGCTTTTCTTAAGAGGCCAAAAATCAGGTTTGGGGAAGAAAAATGTGAATTAAAGATAGTATTTGGTGTGATCAACAATGTGACTAAGGATAGTGCATTGATCTTGGGTGATGGAGTATATGGGAGATCTACTTAGGAGAAAATACTAAACCCTAGCAAGGAGTAAGGAAATATGAAACCCTAGTTTCAAACCCTAACTATCATTTTATAGGGAGCAAAATCAATGAAGAGAGCTAGTATAAAGATTCACTCATGGGATTGTCATACAAATTCTAAGATGGGTAATGCATACAATACCATTGCTAACATTCCATAGAAAAGTTTTCAACAATAACTAGCACATATAAACCTTTATAATAATCATTGCATGCAATAGTCTTAAAATAAATTCCAATACAAAGAGAAATTACAAGATAGATGCATGAACCAATCTTTTATTTCTCCAAAATGACATCTCCAAAACCAAAGAATAGCTCCATAAGCAAAAACTCCACAATAGATCACATCTCCACAAGATACAAGACAAATTCCAGCTAGGCCAAAATCCCTAAGAGGACTGAATTGATCCACAAGTGATGATCCAAATGAAATGAGAGCATCTTCTACTTATATGAGGTTTATCTCTAGTAATTTAGTCTAATAAAGCCCCTAATAACAAGTTTGACATTAGAGAACTTGGGTTACAATCCAACCCACTAGAAAATGATAAAATAGACCATAATTTTCCCACACGCATGAGCCTTAGCCTCTCTAAATGTTGATGTCATGCCCAATTAGGGCTCCAAATTCCATGCCAAGATGTCTTGAGGCGTCCAAATGTGTGCTAATGCTTGGATGATCCAAAATTTAAGGGTTTGTCCTCAAATCCACCTCAAATCCTTCTTTGGGGTCTGTTATGAATAAAATATTCATTAAAGAATATTAATTAAATAATAATACTAAAATAATAATATTAATAATAATATTAATAATAAATTAAATATTTAAATTAATTAATGCCTATTAATTATGAAGGGCAAAGGTCAAAAGTTGTGACCATTCACCTTTGTGGCCAGTGAATGTCTATATAGGCACACCGCCATGAAGCATTACTCACCATTCAATTTTTATTCAATAATAAAATTACTTATTACACACACAACTACATAGACTACATACAACTATACTCATGCGTATTGGTTCTCTGCTATAGTGGTATCAAGGTGTTAATTTTAGGTATGTTCTATGCTTAGAGCAATTTATTTCAATTTTCACAGTTAGCTCAATATCATTTCCAGATTAGCAATCACATCAGCATTAAAGTAAATTGCAGATACAACATAAACATAGATTGCAAAAGATAAGCCAAGACAAGAGAACACAAGATGTGGCGCTAGCCAGGGACAAACCCCAGTGTGGGGAAACCCTTGATCAATTCTTCTTATATGTTCTTCAATAGTTCAACAGAGAGAGAGAGAGAGAGAGATAGTACATTTATAACAGAAGTCAACACTTTGACTTGTTTAGATAAGAGCATAGATCATTTCTAAGAAGATGATACATGAGATCAGTTGAAGACATGTTGCTTCAACTGATTCTCCAAGTTGACTCCTTCACCTATCATTGTGCCGCATCTCATCATCATGCTTCACCCATCATCACAATGCTGGACCTCATGACCATGTTGTACACATCATATTGCTGCACCTTATGCTGCATTGCTGTCCCATGTGCCATTGTTGCACCATGCTGCCACAGTTTTCCCATGTGCCATTGCTGAATCGTGTTGCCACACTGTTGTCCCATGTGGTATGTTGAACCATGTTGACATACAACATGTCTCATGTGCTTGCAACACCATGCTTGTCATGCTGTCCATGCTTGCTGCTGTCCCATGTTTGCCTTAGCATTCCTTTGCTGTTCCATTTACTATGTCGCTGTCCCTTGCCACTGCTGCCTAGATATATTGTTGTATCCGCTGTCTCTAACAATCATGCTATACCTTGCTAATGTCCCCTTAGCCTTGCCATACCTTTTTGTTGTCCCATGTGTCTTAGCAACACCATGTAGCCCAACTGTCCCATTTACTAGCAATGTTGTCCTAGGCATGTTTGAGCTCTCAAACTCTCCATGTTGTCCCTGTTTTGAGGTGGTTAGGACTGCGGCCTACAACAGTCCCACGCTATCACCTACAACTCACCTTTTTGTTGCCCCAAACAACCCTTCTTTAACTCGGCCTACCCTCGGCCTCCTTTCAGCAGCTTGGTGCCTTGTTTTAGGCCTTAAAACAATCCTCCCTTTCAGCTGCATTAGGCCTGCGTCTAGGGCACCATATGCATGCAGCTAGGGCACCATTGGTATGTTTAGGACAGCATCTATCTTCATCTTAACAGCGGCTAGGATACCCTTGAGATAGCATAGGTTGGGTCTGCCTTAGGATAGCGTTAGGGCTGCCTTCTTGGACTGCGTTAGGACTGCCTTTAGGACTTCATTAGGGATGCCTTTAGGATAGCGTTTAGGGCTGCGTTAGGATTGCGTTAGCGCTGCCTTAGGACAACATTTAGGGCTGCCTTTAAGACTGCGTTAGGGTTGCCTTTAGGACAATGTTCAGGGCTTCCTTTATGAAAATGTTTAGGCTTCTTCCTTAAGCTCCTTTAGGTCCACGCATAGAACCCTTCCATCGCTTTGCTGGCCTGCCTTCTTTGCTGTGACTAGGGCAGCCTCTTTTCCTCCAACGTCTAGGGCTTCCATTCCTAGATTTCTCTTCCACTAAAACCCAAGACAAGTGGAGAGAAATCAAGATAGAAGTGTGTGTAACTGTAAAATGACTCTCAAGTCATCTCCTTTTATGCTAAAACTTTGAGCACATGTGGGGTTTATTTGGTTGCTGGCCGACCTTGATGAATTGTCTTATAACACAAATAAATTCATAAATCCATGAATACTTATTGGAATCGGATGATCTTTAGATCAATCCTACACCTCTCAATGAGAGGGATCCAAGAAAAATACCAGCTGCCATAAATAAGATGACCCACATGGATTTTGGCCCTAGTTGCCAATTTTAACACTCCCTCTCAACTTGGGAGAACTCCATCCGCTGATCCATCTGTCCGACTGTACGATCTCTACCATTAGTGCCCTGCACTGCTCTGCTTTGCTGAACCATGAAGAAGAATAATTGATCGAGAATTCTCATACCATTGGCCTGAAGTTAGTTCCATATGAAGAGAGTGTGTCATACCACTCTTACTGGCCCGAAGTCAGTTTCATTGATCCCAAATCAATATCACAAGAGAGTGTCTCAAACCACTCATACTGATCCCAGATCAATGGAGGTCGTCCTAGAATAGGGAGTATGGTAGATACAACGATTCGTCCATCGATGGTACTACTATGGTCCCTAAGCCCATTTCCCTGGTCATTGGCCAGATGAGAGGTACTTCCCATGAGTCCTAGACTGCATGGGTAGGATGCCTTGACAGGAGAACCACTCAACCTTTCCCTAAGTCGCCACGGGGTATCACAGGGGAAGGCTAAGCCATTCACCCTGTACACAGTGCACCATTAGGGGAGGGTGAGTTGTCCTATGGTCGCTTGTAGCTCCAAGATGTACCCCAAGCCCCCTAGAGCTCCCAGAGCTCAATGCATGCACCATGCAGGACCCTCATAAGAGGGTCTCTCAACGACTCCAAGTCGTTCGGAAAAGTCACAAATTTGACCTTTCCCCGGGGCTTTGACAGAATGTCTGCGGCTTGTACATTAGTCTCAATGCGATGGAGCCTCCTCGCTAATCGACGTACCATATCCCAAATAAGGTAGTATTTGATGTCTATATCCTGGAGCAATCATAGAATACATGATTCCTCAATAATTGAATCCCCCTCTGGTTGACACAGAAGATCACGGTGGTATCCATCATCTGTACAAACAACTCACTGAAGAGCTTCCGCAACCAGGCAACTTTACATAAGGTGATACTCGTAGCTATCTATTCGGTCTCAGTGGTGCTTATAGCAACCGACTTCTGCTTTCTTCTCATCCAGAATATTTATCAGAACCCAAAGAGAATCAACACTCAGAAGTGCTCTTGAGATCCTTCACACTGCCTGCCCAGTCAGCATTCGAATAATCATGCAGTTTCATATTTCTAGCAGTGTATCTCAATCCATGAGGGATTGTGCCCCGAAGATATCTGAGAAGATTCTTATCACCAATCTAGTGAGGCTATCTAAGGGAGATTGAAGTCTCTAGGAGAAGCAACAACAGTTGCAGCAGTTATTGTAAGCCAGAATTTCAGATCTAGAGTGAGAGGTCAAGTCACTATGGCAGGGGGCTGAGTTGATCTTGATCTTGGAGGGTATTTGTTTGAGTCACTAGGTCATGGTATTAATTAATTGAAGAATCTATAAGAAGAGAAGAGATTTATGGCTTTTCCCCTCAAGAGGAGGGGTTTTGGCCTTGGATTGTAGCTTATATAATGTGTCACTATTCTTATTGTTTTGGCAGTTGTTTTATGTATCACACTGTAATAATGAGGAACAAAGCTAATAAGTAAAAACGTGACACAAACAGTTATCAAGTTAATATAATTAACATACTTACTGCCCTATTGAATTCTCCACATGGTATCAGAGCTAAGGTTATCTCAGGGCATCATGAAGATCTCCTCTATAGTGAAGAAGTCATCAAGAATATTGCAAGCCATCTCAAGAAAGGTATTAAGGAAGCATGGAGTTTCTTATTTTCTTCAAAGAAGGTATCACACATAAAAAGGGATGAAGGTATCTTCTCGACTCTCTTTGGTACATTCCAAGACGAAGACATTTGGGTAATTGATAGTGGTGCATCAAGGCACATGACTGGCCACTCCAACGATTGAAGACCTTATAAAAGGTAAAGTTTCCAATTTAGTGGAACTTGGAGATAACAAGAGCTATCCTGTGAAAGGAATTGGATCAACCTCCATAAAGCTAGAAGATGGAAGCAACATACACCACAACAACATTCTATTTGTTCCAGGTTTGCATTAAGGGATTCATTTTGGCTTTTTCCTGTTCAACTTGGATGTGTTGAAAGGTAAGGTTTTTGTGCCGAGTCTTTTGCCTTGGCCCGTTCTCGGTTCCTTTGGGGGGCAGAACTCCTTCGCCACTTTTCTGAGTGGCTTTTTGTAAATTTTGTATATTATTAATGGTAAAGAAGGTCCTACTCTTGCTTCAGCAAACAAAATAATGTAGATAGTTGTCTTCATGGCTTCTCCCCGCAGAAACTTAGGTAGATCCTAATCGTGTAACTTTTCCTTTACACTTTCTTCAAATGATCTATTATTTATTTCTACAACTCCATTTTGTTCGAGATTATATGGGACTATTAGCTCCCTCCTAATCCCATATTCCTTACAGAATGCTATAATCACTTTGGATGTATATTCTCATCCATTCTCATATCTTAGTATCTTGATTCTCCTTCCTGTAAGGTTCTGCACTTCATCTTTGAATTCTTGAAATTTTGTAAATACTTTGTCCTTAGTTTTCATTAATAAACCTGGGTCTTTATTGAATGGCCATCTATAAATGTGACATAATATAAATGTCCTCCAAGATATTTAGGAGTCATAAGGCCACATACAACGAAAAGAATGAGATCCAAGATTTCTTTTGACCGCGAAGCACTGCTTCCAAAAGGTCTCTTGGTATTATTACCCAATGCACATCCCTTGCAAACACCTTCATGATCCTCCTTCAAATTAGGAATTCCATTTACTATGGAGCTTAGGGTTGGAAGGATTTTGAAATGTAGATGACCAAATCTTCGATTCCAAATTTCACATGGGCTAATTTCAATGTGAACTAGAGCTTGGGCCACATGAGATATTAATCTATAGAGTCTTCCTTCTTGAATGTCAATGACCTTGGCTTGATTTATATTTGAGTCTTTTGCCCAAACAATGACCTTTCCATCAATGAAGGCTATTCTATCACCCTTATCTTCTAGACTTGAAATAGAAAGTAAATTCCTATGCAAACCTGGAACAAATAGAATGTTGTTGTGGTGTATGTTGCTTCCATCTTCTAGCTTTATGGAGGTTGATCCAATTCCTTTCACAGGATAGCTCTTGTTATCTCCAAGTTCCACTGAATTGGAAAATTTACCTTTTATAAGGTCTTCAATCGTTGGAGTGGCCAGTCATGTGCCTTGATGCACCACTATCAATTACCCAAATGTCTTCGTCTTGGAATGTACCAAAGAGAGTCGAGAAGATACCTTCATCCCTTTTTATGTGTGATACCTTCTTTGAAGAAAATAAGAAACTCCATGCTTCCTTGATACCTTTCTTGAGATGGCTTGCAATATCCTTGATGAACTTCTTCACTATAGAGGAGATCTTCATGATGCCCTGAGATAACCTTAGCTCTGATACCATGTGGAGAATTCAATAGGGCAGTAAGTATGTTAATTATATTAACCTGATAACTATTTGTGTCATGTTTTTACTTATTAGCTTTGTTCCTTATTATTATAGTGTGTGATACATAAAACAACTGCCAAAACAATAAGAATAGTGACACATTATATAAGCTGCAATCCAAGTCCAAAACCCCTCCTCTTGAGGGGAAAAGCCATAAATCTCTTCTCTTCTTATAGATTCTTCAATAAATTAATACCATGACCTAGTGACTCAAACAAATACCCTCCAAGATCAAGATCAACTCAGCGCCCTGCCATAGTGACTTGACCTCTCACTCTAGATTTGAAATTCTGGCTTACGATAACTGTTGCAATTGTTGTTGCTTCTCCTAGAGACTTCAATCTCCCTTAGATATCATTCCAAGGGATTGCAGAACATATATCCGAACGGAAGTTCACCAAGAACATCAATGCGAATGAGTTTATGAAACTTAGAGGCATTTCCCAAATCTGGTCCGGCATCACTACCATATAACTTCTGAAAGTTAAGATCCTCGAGGTAGTCACGGGCTTGCAGTTTACCATTCCACATCCAGAATCCAACTCCCTCTTACTTTTGCAAATGAGAGGGTCTGCACCTGTTAGAAATAGGTCGTCCTCAGAAGGTGTCGTTATGAGAGGTCTATCATCCACAACCTTCGAGCAATGGTTTGGATCGGCTTTACTCCTAGTGAATCTCAGCTTCATCAAACAACCATCAATCCTCTCATACTATGCTCGAGGTGTTTTGCTTCAAGTCATAGAGGGCTTTCTTCCACCTGTATACATGAGATTCCTGATCATGAATCTCAAAATCCTTGGGTTGTTCCAAACCTGTGGACCTGCTACATGAGGGGAATGGTCCCCTTGTAAGATTTTCCTTCGATACATCTCGGACATGTACCTTCATGCTCTTCTTGGATTTAGGCATCCTTGCCATCATCTGACTCACATCGGGTAGGGTCCCATAATAAGTAGACCTTCGGTGCTATAGATGAGATCTGACAACTGACATGGTCCCCAATGGACCTTCTGCAACTTGATGCAACCTTGAACTCAAAAGCATCTTTGGAAATTCCATTTTCAAACACGTAACTTTCCATCGCTGAATGCCACCTTGAAACCTTTGACTTCCATTGCTGAAATGGACACCAGGTTCTTCTTGTGATCAAGTACATAAAGATCTTCTCGTAGATGAATCGAGTTACCCTCATTCAATTGAGGGGTAATATTCCCTACACCCTTTCCGGGATAGGTGGCATCGGTTCCAAGTATAATCCCACGATTGTTTCCATCTCTACTAAATTAGAGAGATCACCCTTCTATCTGATGAAGTGCGTTGAAGCACTACAATCAATAAGTCAGATTCCCACAAAATTTGAAGGAGAGGGCCAATACAAGATAATGCTTCTTTATCTTATCAGAAACAACATTTGATTTCTTCATACCTGGGGTTCCTTGCTTTCTTTGAAGAGTCGGTCGTTTCCTTGATGACCTATATTACCTGTCATTCCTTCGATCGTTGAAGATGTCTCTGGAATGATTGTTATCTTCATCAAGAGATGTGTCCCTGCCATTCAGACACTCCTTTGCATAATGGCCTAACTTATTACAAACAAGGCATCTGTCTTTTTTTCCACCCTTAGATCTAGAATTCCCATTGAAGTGATCTTTAGGTAGGCCATCAGAAGCTTCTGCTGCGCCATTTTGATAATATTCTCTGCTTTGACTTCACCCTTGGCAAATTTGAAGAGGGATGAGGAATCCATTGATCCTTTTGTCCCTTCCCAACTATCTTCAGTGATTGCTCTTTCACTCTTGCTTGGGCTTTGTCTTCACCTCACCTCTGATATCATGTTAATTTTAGGTATGTTCTATGCTTAGAGCAATTTATTTCAATTTTCACAGTTAGCTCAATATCATTTCCAGATTAGAAATCACATCAGCATTAAAGTAAATTGCAAATAGAACATAAACATAGATCGCAGAAGACAAGCCAAGACAAGAGGACACAAGATGTGGTGCTAGCCAGGGACAAACCCCAATGTGGGGAAACCCTTCATCAATTCCTTTTAGATGTTCTTCAATAGTTCAACAGAGAGAGAGAAAGAGAGAGATAGTACATTTACAACAGAAGTCAACACTTTGACTTATCTAGATAAGAGCATAGATCATTTCTAAGAAGATGATACATGAGATCAGTTGAAGACATGTTGCTTCAATTGATTCTCCAAGGTGACTCCTTCACCTATCATTGTGCTGCATCTCGTCATCATGTTGCACCTCACCGTGCTGCACCACGCTGCACCTATCATCACAATGCTAGACCTCATGACCATGTTGTACGCATGATACTGCTGCACTCATCATCACAATGATGGACCTCATGACCATGCTGTACACATCATATTGTTGCACCTTAAGCTACATTGTTGTCCCATGTGCCATTGTTGCACCATGCTGCCACAACTGTCCCATGTGCCCTTGCTGCATCATGTTGCCACACTGTTGTCCCATGTGGTATGCTGAACCATGTTGACATACAACATGTCTCATGTTCTTGCAACACCATGCTTGTCATGTTGTCCATGCTTGCTGCTGTCCCATGTTTGCCTTAGCGTTCCTTTGCTGTCCCATTTACTATGCAGCTGTCCCTTGCCACTGCTGCCTAGATATATTGCTGTCGCTGTTGTCCCCAACAGTCATGATATACCTTGCTACTACCCCCTTAGCCTTGCCATACCTTGTTGCTGTCCCATGTGTCTTAGCAGCACCATGTAGCCCAACTGTCCCATTTACTAGCATTGCTGTCCTGGGCATGTTTGAGCCCTCAAACTCTCCATGATGTCCTGTTTTGAGGTGGTTAGGACTACAGCCTACCACAGTCCCACGCTGTCACCTACAACTCACCTTTTTGCTGCCCCAAACAACCCTTCTTCAACTCGGCCTACCCTCGGCCTCCTTTCAGCAGCTCTGTGTCTTATTTTAGGCCTTAAAACAGTCCTCCCTTTCAGCCACATTAGGCTTGTGTCTAGGGCACCGTATTCCTACGGCTAGGGCACCATTGGTATGTTTAGGACCGCATCTATCTTCATCTTAATAGCAGCTAGGATACCCTTGATATAGCGTAGGTTGGAGCTGCCTTAGGATAGCGTTAGGACTGCCTTCTTGGACTGCATTAGGGTTGCCTTTAGGACTGCATTAGGGTTGCCTTTAGGATTGCATTAGGGCTGCCTTTAGGGCAACGTTTAGGGCTGCCTTTAGGACAACGTTTAGGCTTCTTCCTTAATGTCCTTTAGGTCCACGCATAGAACCCTTCCATCGCTTTGCTGGCCTGCCTTCTTTGCTGCAGCTAGGGCAACCTCTTTTCCTCCAACGTCTAGGGCTTCCACTCCTAGATTTCTGTTCCACTAAAACCCAAGACAAGTGGAGAGAAATCATGATAGAAGTGTGTGTAAAATGACTCTAAAGTACTCTCCTTTTATACTAAAACGTTGAGCACATGTGGCGTTTATTTGGTTGGTGGTCGACCTTGACGAATTGTCTTATAACACAAAT
Organism: Pinus taeda; assembly: GCA_000404065.3. Taxonomy (NCBI): domain Eukaryota; kingdom Viridiplantae; phylum Streptophyta; class Pinopsida; order Pinales; family Pinaceae; genus Pinus; species Pinus taeda. The sequence goes on from APFE030419097.1 coordinate 18,905, forward strand.
AAATTCATAACTCTATGAATACTTATCGGAATCTGATGATCTTTAGATCAATCCTACACCTCTCGATGAAAGGGATCCAAGAAAAATATCAACTGCCATAAATAATATGACCCACATGGAGTTTGACCCTAATTGCCAATTTTAACACAAGGCCATAGCGATTTAAGGACATCAAGAGCCACACTATCTGTATTGTTCTTTGTTTGCTTCCTTACCACTCATGTTTTGCCACAAACTACCATGTTCTGTGCCATTTTGCTGTGACTACGACTCTGTTCTGGATGTGACTTCCACGCGTATTTCCCAACCGCTGTACCTTGTTGACCTACGTGTTGTGTTCCATTGTTGTCGTGCTTCCTTGCTGTGTCGCGTGGTCTTGTTTCCACTGCTAGATACACATTCCGCAGCTATCGTGCCTATCCCTTGCCATTTTCCTGTGCCTCAATCGACACGTCTGCTGGTTCCGCCAATCATATGTGATCACCTCCCTTTGATACGTCGTCGTCCATTGCCACCGTCCACCAACACCCCTTCATTCGACCGCTGACACCATCCTCCGCTCCTTGCCATGTTGTTCCCCACTATCATTTTCGCTGTCTTTTTCTTCTCACTGTAAAGTCGTGCGCTCTAAGTCACACCCACGGTCTCCCTTCCTCTCGTGACCTTAGTTAAGTTTAATTAATTACAAAGTTCATATATATATATTTGAAGTATATAATTATATAGTTAAAAATATATACATATTATATATTTGAATTATATAAATAGTTAATTAAAAGAAATGGTCCCACCACGAAAGAAGGAACAAAATGGGGAATAATAATGATGATGTTGACACAAAAAATATCAAGAAAAACTCAATAAGGTATGACATCGTCTCGATAATGTCAAAAATAAGAAAACAAAGTTAGAAGAAGAAAAAAAGAAGATAATCGGAACTCAAGAGGAATTAACAAGTGATATAAAAAAGATAGACAACATTGAAAAAGTGTTGCAAGGAATGCAGAACCAAGAAAAAGGGATTTTGATTATTGTTGGCAAGCCTTCTTAAAACTGAGGGATGAAGACAAGCATGAATCAACCTGTAAGGTTAAAGAACAAGAAGAAAGAATGGATCAGTTAATAGAAAGGGCGAATTCATTTTTTGTTAATCCCTTAAACGCTCAAGAACCAACACAAAGCCCCAAAACTCCAGATAGCGAAGATCCTCCAAACCATGAAATTTCGCAAATTCCGCAAATACACTTCTCAGGTAGCTAGTACTATACAAAATTTCTAGAAGAAGATTATTAGCGAATTAAGAAGGAGCTACTCAAGTATGATGGTAAAGATCATAAAGATGCTATTGTTTGGATTAATAAAATGGAAGCCATTTTTGAATCAAACCCACAATTAGGTGAACGTGAGAAGATCATGACGACTTCCAATAATTTAGAAGCAGAAGCATATGATTGGTTCCTATGGTGGTTTGGCAAATGTGACACCCATTTTTTCGTTGGAAGAATTCTGTGGATGCCTTGCTAAAAAAGTTGTACGACGAAGAAGAAGATGATGTTTATAACAAATTTGTTCATCTCAAGCAAAAAGGGTCTATAAGCGAATACACCCATGAATGGGAAGTACTAGCCACCAGACAAAGAGACTTTACTGATGAACAACTACTCAAAATGTACAAATGTGGACATAAAGACTATATTTGTGCAGAAATGAAATTGTACAAACCACAAACTATTGAAGAATCTAGACATGTGTCAAGGCTTATTGAACAAAAACACAATTTCAACATGGCATTATTCAAGGAAGACGAAAACCAACAACAATGCTCCTGTGAAAAGAGACAAACAAATGTAGATATTGTGGAGATAAATGAACATCAGGAAATAAATGCATTAACAAGAAATTATATACTTATGAAGTCAAGAAAGAGTTAGATACTTCAAGTAATGAATAAAAAAAAAGGATAACAAATGTGGAGAAAATTGGACTCCAGGACATAAATGTGAAGACATGTCCTTACGTTACTATAAGATAGTAGATGGAAGACAAATTGAAGTACAAGCACTGGATGAGGAAATCACTATAAGGCACAATGCAGATTCAAATTCTGAAGAAACTTCACAAGAACCATCATTAGCTATAGTCTCATGTGTCCAACAAAATCAGGATGAAGAAAGCAATTCTTCAAAAGATCAAAATCAACAAGCGACTGCAAAATACATTCCACCACATCTTTGAAAGAAGAGAAACCAGTGTTCAAGAATAAAGAACATTAAGCTTATTACACTGCCAACAAACATGACAAGGAGATTACGCCCTAAAACCTTGAAGCTTAAAGGGCTCATAAGAGGCAAAAATGTCAATATACTTGTAGATTCTAGCAGTACTCACATTGATCTTGCTAAACTACTTGATCTTTGTATATGCCCAATCAAGGACCTGACCATGACTATTGCTACTGGACAAAAGTTCAAAGAGATAGAAGAATGTCATAAAGTTTCAATCCAGATACAAGAACTAGAGCTACAAACAGATTTATTTTCCCTAACACTCAAAGAAATGGATATAGTGCTAGGTGCAAAATGGTTAATACAGTTAGGAAGCTATACTACAAACCTTGAAAAATAGTTCATGGAGTTTAATTGGCAATGACAACATTATAAATTATATGGTGTTAACACTTCTAGCTTTAAGGAAAGTGCAAATACACATGAGGACTTCACCAACTCACAAGAAACAAACAAAGTTAAAGTAAAAGATGACATTCCATAGCAACGTGTTCAACTAGAGAAACCCCTTATTATGCTTTAAGGACAAAGCATCTCTAAAGAGGCTGGAAATGTTACGAATAAAATATTCATAAAAAATATTAATTAAATAATAATATTAATAATAAATTAAATAATTTGAATTAATTAATGACTATTAATTATGAAGGGAAAAGGTCAAAAGTTGTGACCATTCTCCTTCGTGGCCAGTCAATGCCTATATAGGCACACCGCCACGAAGGATTGTAATCGTATTTCAGTTTTTATTCAATAATAAAATTACTTGTTACAAACACAACCTCACTGACTACATAAAATTATACTCCTGCGTGCTGGTTCTCTGCTACAAGGTCCCAAGTGTACTGGGGTGCAATCATGTGGTTTCCATGGGTTTCCAACTGTTAAATAAGGCTTCCTTCTCTCCAATGTTAGGGCTTCCTTTGGTGTAACAAGTCCTCCCTAGTCTCTCAATGGGAGACCATCCTCATTTGGGCTCTGAATCAAAACTTGACCATCAGGTTGTGTCAAGTTCAGCCTTGGGGCACACTAGGTCCAATGATGTCATCATGAACAATCCTCAAATCTAGGTTAAAGTTTACCAACAACTTGGGTCTTGAAGGTACTCTAGGACATGCAACATCTTCTCATGCTGTCAAGAGGCTCCTATCTCTCAATGTTGCATCTGATAATGCCATGTACTTCTCTGGAAGGCCTGGGTACTTGTGGAGAGGGTTCCCTCAAGGCCTAGGTTGTTGTGGACTACCTAACAAAAACATCATGAACTCAAGTGAAAGCAACCATCCATCAGAGACTACAATCAATAACGCATCTAAGTGGACCAAACTTGAATGTTAAGGGCATGTTAATATTTCAAACAAGGATCACCTTCCGATATCTAACTAGACTAAGTCCTGTAAAGGTGTTGCCTACCTTGGTAGAGGTGGCTAATACCCAACCCTATTAGGTGCTTCCAACCATCAAGGAGAAGTGATAGTTCCAAGGTTAACCTCTCAATCAATAGGTGTTGGTGAAAATAATGGGCTAATAAAGGGAAGAAGGCTTCATGGCCAAGTGCTATGGTTAAAGGGACCAAGTGATGGGGTGTCCACATCTTGATTGTATGGATGTAAGGAGGAAGCATTCGTGGAGGCACGAGTTACTTGCTTGGCTTGATTTTTCCACCTCTCTTGTGCACCTTTTACTTCTTGATTATTCCTTGTATTCCGACATATAGCTCAAGGGTTAGAGCTTGCTCTCTATGACATAATAGTTTATTACCTTTTAAGATGAGTTATTTGATTGATCATAAAGGTTGGGATATGCAAGGGTTCCTTCTTGATGTAATGGAGCATCATGTGCTAAGGAACCATGTGATGGCCATGTTGCCACACAATCTAGCAGGGATCCTAGGAGGGGTAAATAAGGGACAACTACTAGACCAAATGACAACAATGGGACAAAGACCCACAGTCACCTCAATCAGTGTCCCCTGCTCTTTACGGACTTTCACCGATGGGAGGAGTCCTGGTATGAGGGAAATCACTATTAATGAGAGAATCAATGACTAGGTATGATGTGATTTCCAAGGCCCATTCAAAGGAGAGGCTCAAATAAAGGCCCAATGCTCCAAGAGAAGCGAAAGTCTCTCCAAGAAATACCTATGAGGAGATCTAGACCTAGGCTTAATGATATCCAATGGTGACAAGGAGGCCTAAGGACAAGGCTCCAAAGATGATGAGGACTACTCAAGAAGCTTTGTATGATGATTGTATATCTTTATATAAGCTTTCTTTATTCTTGAGAAGCCTAGAATGGGACCACATGAGACCTAGGGTTTATGAATAACTATGGGAGGAGATCCTCCAAGGAGATCACTAGGTCAAGGTGGTGTAGAGAAATGGTTCCAAATGATTTATTCCACTGAATACTATGTGCAAAAACCCTCAAGAAGACCTCTCACCAAGACATTTAAGATGATTTCCAGGAAAACAACTAGGGCTTAGGTTTTATCACAAACCAACTGTGGGAATTACCTCAAATTTAGAGGAGCTCTAGAGGAAACACCATCATAGTAGCCTGTCCAAGAAGTTTTGCAAAAGCTTCTCTCTAATGCAATTCAGAAGAAGCCCTAATTCGCTGTCTAGGGAAAGGGTCGAAAATTTTTGGAAGGAGAAAAAGAGAAGGGAAAACGGGGTGATCGCCAAATTTACTTAGATCAATGCCTTACCCTTGGGCTATGGAGTCTATGTGATTCAAAATTTGGCTAAAATTGTCTTCAAGGAGGCTAAAAGCTGATGCCCTAGCAAGCACTATTTTGCATTTACCCACTGAAGATCTATGGATTTTCATGGAAGAAAAACAAGTTTTACACCACTAGGAATACTCATCTACTTGTTACCAATGAGTAACAAGAACAAATTTGCAATTTAACAATCTTTTACAATTATATTCAATAATTAGGGCACAAAGAAAGAGCTAGTTACAAAATTTCCACACATTAGACATTTTTCATGTAAAAATCTTCAATAAGATTACTTGCAATATACCAAGAGATATATACAATCCAAGATCAAGAAGATGGCTCCAAGAAAGAACGAATTTCAGCTCCAAAAAATCGGAATGCATCAAGAGATCTCCAATAGATAACCAAGAGAAAAGTGTGAAATTCCTCAAGAGAATTGGATCCAAGTGTGATGATGATAATTGATACAAGTAAGGTCTCACTTTATCTATATGAGCCTCTAGAGTTCGAATTAGCCTAAGATGCCCCTAAAAATATTTTAATGTGCAAAATAACATTCCTTTGGTGACATGCCCACCAAATAGCTCATAAAGTGTAAGATAAGCCATCCAAAATGAAGTCAAAATGATGTAGCAATGGTGTAGGAGGGATGTTGGAAGGGGCCTAATCAAGTCCTCAAGGTGCCATGATGAAGAAGAGGGTTCCTTGAATGATGGTCAAGGGGGTGGCCTTTTGGTCTCCAAGTAAAACATCATGTGGTGCTCCAAATTGGCTTTGGGGCACAAAGAATGGTCTCATGCGTCTCCTGGTGTAAAATAAGCTTGTAAACTGCTCCAAATAAGGGCATGAAAGATGGTGCTTTCCCTCCCAGGTATCAAGGATGAGACAAACCTCCTCTAGGCCTTAGATCAATTGTCGAACCTTGTATACAATGCTAACCCAGCTAGGGGCACTACTTGTCCAAGTGCATCATCTCTCATATAATGTGGGCAATTAACAAGTTGTTGAAGCTGCTGAGGGTGCCCATGGCATGAGATAATTCTCCGTTACATGATGGAAACCCATGGCTCTCAACGCATCCCCTACAAGTGTCAATGTGATCCTCTGGTGTGCTTGGATCCCGTACAGGGAGGCCAAGTCCAAACTGAAACCATCTGTCAATCTTGTATAAGATCCAATGTGTCTCCTCACCTTCAGATACAATAATCATTAGTGCAATTGAGTGAATAAGCTCATTAATTAAGGGAAGAAGTGGGAACTTCATATTGGGTTTCCCTAACAAATTTGGGGCATTGAGCATGTAATGGTGTTACCTCCCTAGGTAGGAGTGGTTAATAGAAAACCCTATTAGGTGTTCTCAACCCCTAAAGGGACGGACATGTCCAAGGTAGATCCTTCAATTGGTAGGTGTCATATGAATAATGATGAGGTGGATTGGGACATAGGGGTCTCAAGGCCAAATGGCATGGGCTCAAGGGTGGAAATGATGAGCGATGTCCACATATTTGGGTGTACAAATGTAGGAGGTAACAATCATGAAACATTTTTTACCCCAACCTTTGTTTTTCCACCCTTCTTTATTTTCCTTATGCCTTTTATTGATTTTTCTTTATTATACTACTTGGGGCTTGAGGGGATGAGAGCATGATGTGTATGATATAGTAGTGATTACCCCTTTAAGGTGGGGAATCCCACTAGGGGTTAGGACACACATGGATTCCTTAATGATGCAAGGGGCACCCATAGGGGCCCTACAAACCAAGGTGATGGCCATAATAATAGGGGTAGAGCTCATGTTTGGCTTTTTTCCACGTGCTAAATTTTATTGTCCTGATCAACTTTTGCATTTTGTGGTACATTTCCTATTGTATGTGGCCATATTTTATGCTTTTATCTCTTTTATTTTTAGCTGCATCAACCTCTGGGGTATCGTTCTAGGCCTGACCTAGACATGTGGACAAGGGGAGGGGGATACCAAAGCCTTGTGGACCTAGTGGTCATGTTGGTCCGGATTTAAACAGGAACGCAACAAATTACAGAGATAACCATAAACACAAAGATGTAGCAGACATAATACTTCATTTTATTAATGTAAAATACTGAGATATGCTTACAAACAGAAAATGGAAATAAACAGCTATGGTGATGGTAGCTTATCTCTAAGAAGAGATGTGGTGGCTACATGCCTTTGAACTGTGTTACAATGAGGCTCAAAGGCGTGTTTATTGTTGAGAAACAATGGAAAACCCTTAACATCCCAAAACCTAACCCTAGAAGATGAAACGCCAAATTGTGGGCCCCGTTTGGGTAAATTGGTACATCAATTTTTCGGGGTCGTAAATTTGGCATACGATCTCCATTTGACACGTACAATAGCTCATTAGAAAGATCTATCTGAGCACTAACACTTTGGGAAGGGCAACATCGGTCCATGGACCCATGTTGCCCCCCAGATTTCCCAAAAAACGTCGTTTAGGGCCTCAAAACGGCTCCAGAAGTTCAGGACCCAAAAAACTGCTAAAAATAGTAAACTGGGCTACAATTAAGGAAACTGAAAAGCTGAAAGAAATAATGGTGGGGGTCCAAGTGGATTTGGCAGGTGGCCACCAGTATCCACCTGGATCACATGTAGACCCAAAGAGGGAAGATGGTGAATTAGGGCATGTAATGCATGGAGGGGAGTGAAAAATGTGGAACAGGAAAACGAGACCGCTCTACCAAAATCGGGGTTTCCCAAGTAGTGCCCATCCTAAAGCTGTAAGCCAGTAGGGGGAATCCCACAAGACTAGGGTTGAGGATTAACCCTTAGTTAAGGTGAGGGAACAATACTATAGTCAAAGCCCTTCCTCCTTCCAAGTCACCTAGTAATCGATACCCAAGTGTGCCCAAGATAAACAAGCATAAACACCTAATTACATGATGAAAAAGAATACCTTTAGGATTGGATGGCCCACCTTCACACATACCATCTCCATAGATGGGCGAGGGAACATATGACTAGCTCAGAGAGTGGAGACATCTGGCATAACATCACCTACACTGGTGGTTGTCAAGGGGCTGTTGGCTGTCGACTAAAGAAAAATCTAGGAGAAACATTCTCCTATGGAGTCACCCCCTAGTGGTGGGTAACGTCTGGCTCCAATTGAGTCAGGAATCTAGTCCTTGGCATTATGGTGCCTAAACTATTGAGTCTCTGTTTGGATAGATTGCCTTGGTTAGGAATCTAGTCCATGGGATTGTGGTGCCTAAAGTTCTTCATGGTTCATATAGTTTGAGATCTTCCATTGTATTTGTGCATTATGAATACCTCTCTACTTAAGGAGTGTTGGAAAATGTAACTATGTTTGGTCTTCAATAATGTACTTGAGCCATCATGTAATTTACTTGTCAAAAGAATAAAGAAAATAATTATTATTATTAATATTGTGACTTATTAAATCATGGGTTTCATGCTTGGGTCACCATGTTTTAGGTCAAAGTCTCCATTGGGGACTTCTAGGATTTATTTTGAGTCTATAGAGTTATTGTAAATTTAAAGAGACCCTTCTTTGGCTTTTGAATCATGTAAAATGGTTAAGTATTGAGTCAAATATGAATTATGTAACCTCCACACCATGTCGGCCTAAGAGAAGATCAAGTCGGCCTAAGGACCCTATTTGACCACACAAGAATCCTATAAAAGGAAGCTCATCGAATCCATTTGGAGTATCATTCTCTCATCAAATTCAAATTCTCTTGTAGTTGGGAAGATGTGCGAAAATCTTTTGTTGCTAGGCAGAAGTGCGAAGTTCTCTTATAGCTAGGAAACTTTGTTGCCGAGAAGCTGAAGTGAGTGCGAGTTTGGGGAAGTCCAAGGAGACAAGAAAGTCGAAATTTTGGTGTCTCTCTCTCTATTTCAGGTCCTGGATTGGGAGATCGAAGTCTTCCAAGTTCATTGTTACCGGAAGTTGTCGGTTGTTGTAAGTTGCTGCATAGTCGAAATTACTGGGAAGAGGTCGAAATTCTGGGACGCTGACTTGGTGTGGAGGAAAGGTTTGGTCTTGGTCTAGCGTGAAGAGTCTCAAAGAATACTACTAAAGGGAAGAATTATCTTGACTAGGTTTTCCCCTCGAGGGGGGGTTTGCCTTGGTATGTGCCTACACCTGGAGTCTATTGTTTTATGTGTTGCTGCTTTTGATAATTGCTTGATGAACTAAAGAAAGAAGATATAAAGAATTGTAACAATAAGAAACATCGCAAGTAATTATCAAGATCAAGAAAATCTGTACTGCTTTTTTGTTTTTCCAACACCTTGAAGGTATGGTTTTCATTATGTAGTTGGGTATTTTTGCTTACTTATCATAGACACTTTTGGGCATGGATTAGTGGGGGGATTCAGTGGAAAGAATGGGCTTGGTCTGTACTCTTGTCCTCTTGTTCAACTTGGTGGTTAACCTTGTATCCTAGTCTCGTGGGATCTCCTCTATTGGCTACTAGCTTTAGGAGTGGCACTACATGGGAAAACCCAATTTTGGTTTCGGGGTCTTGCTTCCCGACATCACATACATCACTCCCCTCTACTCATTATAACCCATTTTCACATATTTCCCATTCGGGTCCACATTTGTCTGTTGGGTCCACAAGGAGTTAGCGTCCCCTTCCCCTTGTCCACACTTTGGGTCAGGCCTGGAATGATGCCCCAGAGGTTGATGCAACTAAAAATACAGTTAAAAGCATAGTTTGGCCACTTACAATAGGAAATGTACCATAAAATACAAAAGGTTGGGACAAAAATTTAGCACGTGGGCAAAAACCAAACATGAGCTCTACCCTTTATCATCGCCATCACCCTAGTTCCTAGGGCCCCTATATGAGCCCTCTACGTCATGAAGGAACCCATGATTGTCCCAACCCATGGTGGGCAATGAACTGCCCAACCTTAAGGGGTTATTCACTGCTATATCATTCACATCATGTTCTCATTCCCTGGAGCCCCAAGCAGTTATGAAAGAAAAATCAATAAAAGGCAAAAGGCATATGATGAAGGGTGGAGAAACAAAGGTCAGGGTAACTCATGTGCCACGATTTCTCCCTCCTACATCTATACACCCATGTGTTGGCTTCCTTCATTATAGCTACCCTTATACCATGGCATGTGGCTTGGAGCCTTCCATTGCTACCCCACTCCATTCCACCATTATTTCACAAACACCTGCCATTTGACCTGTCACTCCCTTAGAGGTTTAAACCACCTAGTAGGGTCCTTGATTAACCTATTTTTTGAACCTAGGGACGCCTGTACATTCTAAAGCCCATAATGGAAGGGCATGCCACTATGAAGTGCCCACTTGGTTCCATGGTTTGAAACTCATTTGCTCAATTACACTAATGAATTGTTGTACTGGAAGGCGAGGAGACACATTGGATCTTATACATGATTACAGATGGGTCTTCATCTTGGGGTTTTGTCTCCCTATACAGGATCCAAGCCCTCCGAAGAGTCTTAATGGCATTTATAAGGTGAGCATTAAGAGCCATGGGCCTCCACCATCGCAGAGAGCAGATAGCCACGCCATGGGATCCTCAACACCACTTATTGCTTGCTCATGTCCACTTGTTCGATGATGATGTGCACCTGGACCACCTTGCCCAACCAACTACACACTTGCACCACACACTTGGCAGTTGATCCAGGGCCCAGGTGGGGTATTCACCTAGGGAGAGGAGGGAGGGCTTGCATCATTTTTCTAGCGCTTATAGATGGAGCACAAGCTTGTTCAATTCAGTTGGAGACCCATGAGGATATTCTTTGTGCCCCCATAGCAACTTCGGAGCACCACAGGTCATTTGCTTGGAAATGAAGGGGCCACCCCCTTCATCACTGTTATTGGAACCCCCCTATTCATTATGGCACATGAGGGGCTTCATTTGGCCTTCCAACGACCCTTCTAGTTACTTCTCTATCATTTTGACCCTCGTGAGAGGCTAAGTATTCATGTTATGGAGCTATTTGGCGGGTTTGTCACCAAAAGTATTGTTACTTTGCACATTATTTTATTATAGGGGCATCATTAGGCTATATTAGGCTATTCGAACCCATTAGAGGATTGTATAAATATAAGAGAGGCAACCTCTCTCATCCATCATCTCTTAGATTTGGGATATATCTCTCTAAAGATTTCATGCCTACAATTTGTGGAATGATTGGGAGGATTAAATGCATTTTGATGTGTGGAATATTTTCACTATCTTTCTTGGAGCTTCTATTTGGCAAGTTTGTGGATGGATATACTCTTCTTTGTTTCGTAAGTGCAATATAATGCTAGATTTTCTCTTGATAAGTGTCTAATGCATGGAATCATTTTCTTATGGTGAGATAATGTCCCTAATTAATGCGGATTACAGGAATCATTGAAGCTATTGAAAATTTTTGCATGAATTACTCATTGAACAAAGAATGAATGAATGTTCCTATGGGATAATGTACTTGCATCCTTGAAACTCCATAACCTTTGTCATCGAAGTATAAAAGTCTAGAGTTGTTGTGTAGCTGCATCCATTGTTAGTGAAGCTGCTTCTTTAGGTCTCCTTGAAGAGCGAAGTTCCCAAGTCTTGATCATTTTGACTCCAATCTTCCCAATAGCTAGGCATTGGTCCTAGATCCTTGATGGTCAACCCTAAAACTATTTTTCTTTCCTTCTTATAAATTTTGGCCCTAACCTTAGACGACATAGCTAGGGTAGCCAACGATATCCATTTGAGCCATCCTCTTGCAAAGTGAGTTGGTGAGGAACTACGTTGGGGTGTCTTCTCTTAGCCCTTCAAGTTTGAAGTTGATCCCAAAGTCGGTTTATGAGAAACGTCAAGCCCTAGCTCCCAAATTGTTTTGGCTTAGGTCAGTGGCATTTCAAGGCATCTAGTGTGCTTGAAAACTCAACGAAATTTAATTTATTATTGATCCCTCCTTTCACCCTTACTTGACCTAGACATTTGGTTGAAGATAACCCTAAACTCTAGGCCTTGTTTTGGTGTCCTTGATCTCTTTGTGGTCTCATTAATTGCATGACAAATTATCTTACAAAAACTACAATAGAGATCATTCCCCTTTCCATGGGAAGCCTTGATCTAGGCATAGTCATCATATTGATCCATCTTTATCGAGGTCTTGAAATTCCCTAATTAGCCTTTCTAGGAGAACCCTTTAACTTGCTTTTGAAGCAACCAAGCTCTATTATTTGAGCCTCTCCTATGAATGGGCTTTGGAAATCATGTCATATCTAATCATTGAGCACATCATTTCAGTGATGTCCCTCATACCGAGACTCCTCCCATCGATGAAAGTCCGTAAAAAGCAGGGGACATTGACTGAGGTGACAGTGGGTCTTTGTCCCGTTGTTGCCACTTGGTCTAGTAGCAGTCCCTCTGGAACCCCTCTTAGGACCCCTGATAGATTGAGCAGTAACATTTTTGGCATTGTTGTTGGGGACAAGAGATGTGTGCCTTGTTCCCCATACGACATTATTGACATATCATTCTCGGTGACTCCATTGGAAGAACGAAGCCCTAGTTCTTCATTGAACTTTAAGGCTAATGCTTGTAGGGTGGAGAAAGTATTTCTCTAGGAATCTCTAAATTCACCCTGGCGACTCCTACATAATTTACATGTATATCTCAATAGGATGCCTTTCTTGATGATTTTGTCTTTTTGGATGCCACTAACATCCCTGGTCACCCTAATCATGTCACAGGGAGGATGGTACGTGGGGTGCCCATGTTTGATGGTGATCCATTCTCTACAATTGATCTTGTAGAAAGATTTATTGCGCATACTTCAAAAATGAAAATGGCCCACCAAGATGTCCTTATACTGTTGTTCATGAGTTCCCTCCATGGTCATAATTCATGGTTGCATAATCACAAGCCTAAGAGAATCTCTTCTATTGAAGAATTCTTTAATGGATTTTTTAAACAATTTCAAGTATGTCGTGCACTAAAAATTCAAGGGGAAGCCTTCATTAAGCATCATGTTGACCTTGGGAATCTAGATGATGAGCCGGAAGGAGGGTCCTCCTTGGGTCCACATGACGAAAAATGTTATGAAGATAATTTTCAGAACACATGTGATAGGGAGGATGAGTCTATGGAAAGTGAAGTTGAGGTTAAATCTACCTTTTCTGAGGTGACTATCTCTGATAATCCACTCTTTGAAGACATTAAAGAAGGTGATCTTGTAGCCCCTTCAAACATTGATATTAGTGGTTACTTACATATTGAAGAAGGGAAATGGGAGGTTCATGGGAATCATTTTGACAAGGTCCCTATCTATGACACCAATGATGGGGATATCAATAGGACCCTTGTCTCTCTTCACAATCCTAGGGTTGTAGTTGAGTCACATGTGGACCCTTTCCTCAACCCCTCTTGTAATAAAGAGTCCTTTCTCTAGCCTGAATATGATCATCATGAGCAACCTGCTTGTTGTGTTTCCCCATGTCATCAGTCTCCCTTTTTGTCCAATCATGACCCTAGGGTGGCCATAAAGCGCGATATGAATGATAAGGACCATTATTACTACTCAAACTAGCAAGGGGCCGAAAGGGGATTCCTAAAGGGGACAACTGTTAGGCCAAGGATAATAATGGAGACTTAGCCCACTATTACCTCAGCTAAGACTCCCTACTCTCTACGGACTTTCACTAATGGGAGGAGACTCAGTATATGGAAGTCACTTGTGAGGGATGAATCAACAAATGGATGTGAAGTGACCTTAATGATCATTTTCCTAGAAGGGGGTAAAGAATGGAGCTTACTTGCTCTTCAAGCAAAGTACAAAGATTTCTAGGATAAGGAGGTGAGGATTTGAGGGTTAGGTTAGAGGAATATGCTTTGTAAAGGAGTTTCCCAATCCTAAAATCCTTATTGAACTTGATTTCCCAAATGGTTCTTAAAGAATTGACTTTTCAAAGGTATGGGACCACACGGGACCAAGTGGACCCAGCCGAGGTTAAGGAGAGATAATCTAGCAACCAATGATTTTCTTAATCCAGACAAGGAAGAGGAAAGTATCAAAGCAAGAATTTCCAATTAAAAGTGTCAAATTGATCCTATGAGGTGCTATCCTAGGGAATACCAGGGAAAAGTTTATCTTAGAGGTAGGGCTTGGGTTATCTCACAACTCCTGCATCAGAATGGCTTCAAATTTGGAGGAGGCCTTGAAGACACACCAACGCAGTAGAGACTAGGAGAACAAACTTTTTCTATGGCTATTTCGTCGGGAAAATGATGCCCTAGGTGACCCAACTTGGCTAGACCTAGAAAAGAAAGGGAAGAGGTGGAGGAAATGTTCTTTGAGTGATCACCTTTTGGTAAACCAGTGCCTAATCCTTTGGGGAGAATGGAGTCTAGAAGAATGATGAAAAAGGACTTTGTATTTTGATCAAGGAGGCCTTAAGGACTACGTCACTTGGCCTTTAGGGCAAGAAGAAGTGACCTCAAAGCTTTTATACTTCACTTTGCAAAACGAAATGGCTTATCAAGTTAAATTCACTGGTAGAATTATCTCTAGGAGATTTAATTCACATACATGGCCCATAGATTGAGAGATGCTATATAGAAGCAATAATTCCACAATTTTGCAATTATGCAATGCAACAATTAGCCCTAGTATAGCGAAAATCCCATTTAATGCATATGACAAAAGTGAAACAAGAATAACATTAAATGTGTTTACTTACATGTAATAGAATATATCCAACTATCAACAATTTGACAATAAAGAAGCTCCAAGATAAAATATTCCAAGTCATACATCAAAATTCATCCATGCTCCAATTCATCCTCCGAGAAAAAGTGCGAAATTATCTCAAGAGAAGAATGATCCAATCCAAAGTGCTTATACAAATGAATTAATGTATCTCCTATTTACACACTCATTAGGAGTTCGAATTACGTAATTTGAGCCTAATCAACTAAAATAATGTGCAAGTAACTATCTATTAGTGACAAGCCCACCAAACTAGCTCAGAAATAAAATAATAAGCTTCCCAAGAGGTCAAATGATCAATAATGCATGTAGTTGGGCTCTCTAAGAGGCTTGATGAAGTCCATAAGTGCCAAAATGATGAGTTGGACTTCCAAAAGTAATGTACAAGGGGTTGGCCCCTTGTTCTCCACATAATAAACCCGTGGTGCTTCTAATGGTTGTGAGGGCACACAAGTGACCTCATGGGTCTCCAAGTAAGTCGAAGATGCTTGTAGACCATCTGTAAGGGTTTGGATGATGGTGTAGATGATGCCACATCATCCTACAAATCCTGGGTCAACTATCAAGTGCATGGTACATCTGTGGGGCTCGCTGGGCAAAGGTGAACCAGGTACATCTTCCTTGTTCAATAGGTGAATCTCGAGTAATATCTGAACATCTGCGGGGATCCATGGAGTGTTGTCTAAAGCTGTGGAGGCCCATGGCTCTTAACACACACCCTACATGTGCCAATGTAGCCCTCTAGAGGGTTAAGACCTCGTATAGGGAGACCAAACCCAAGATGGAGACCATCTGCAAACTTGCATAAGATCCAATGCATCCCCTCGCCTTCCAGTACAACAAGTCATCAAGGAAATCGAGTAAAAGAGCTTACAAACCATGGACCACAAATGGGGACTTCATAATGGCCTGCCCTTCCATAATGGGCTTTGGCATGTGCAAATGTCTCAAAACTCCAAATGGGATTAACCAAGTATCCCATTAGGTTGTTTCTACTTTTAAAGGGGATAATATGTCCAAGGTACATCTTTTAAAATGTGGTGTCATGTGATAAAGAGGTGAATGGAGTAGGGAATGAGAAGTGGCAGCCCTGGGCCACATGGTCGGGTACAAGGGTAGCTAGTAGAAGGGAAGCTCACACTTGGGTATATAATGTATAAGAGGGAGGAATCGTGGTTTGTGAGGAGCCCCAGACTTGATTTTTCCACCCTTTTTTATATGCCTTTTTCGTTTCTATGATTCTTCTTTAATTAACTACTTGGGGCTTAAGGGGTAAGAGCATGATGTGTGAGATATAACAGTGGATACCCCCTTTTAAGGTAGGGAGGTTCATTGCCTACCAAGGGTTGGGACAATCATGGGTTCCTATATGATGGAGGCTCATAGAACATGTAGGAACCAGGGTGATGGCCATGATGATGGGGTAGAGCTCATGTATTGGCTTTTTCCCACGTGCTAAATGTGTTTGTCCCGACCATCTTTTGCATTTTTTGGTACATTTTCATGTTCAATGTGGCCAATTATGTTTTTACTTTTCTTTTAAGCTGCATCAATCTCTGAGGCATCATTCTAGGCTTGACCCAAGGTTTGGGCAAGGGGAAGGGGAGAGCTGGCCCTATGTGAACGTAGTGGAGGAATGTGGACCCATGTGGGAGAAATGATGAATGGGGTAATAATGAGTGGAAAGCGGGTAATATGTGCGGATGAGGGAGCAGGACCATGTAACCAAAATCAGGGTTTCCTGTGAAATACCATCCATAAAGCCAAATGGTCAGTAAAAGAGATCCCACAGGACTAGAATCCAAGGTTAATATCCATAAAGGGGTCTAGGAGACAAGAGCATTGACCTAACCCATTCTTTCCGCCAAATCCCCCTATTATTCCATGTCCAGAAGTGTCCATGATAAGTAAACTACAATACTAAATTACAAAATGACAAGGCATAACTTTAGGTTTGCGAGGCCCGCCTTCAACATATGATCATGACAGATGGGTGAGGGACCACATGGTTGGCTCATGTGGCAGAGAAGTGGCACAACAAGTTAGGTGGTGGCTGCAAGGGGTTGCTCACTGCTAGTTGAGGACCATCTTGGATAAAAAGAAAATCTTAGGGATATGACCCACAAAATGGTGCATAACATTTGGCTCCAACTGGGACGTGATCTCTCGAAGAAGTGGACGAAGCTACTCAAACAGGAGGTCACGAGAACTTCAAAAATCTCTTGGTTACCGCAAATCTATTACCTACACATATCAACGATTGAACCCACGTGGCAACATGTTTTTCACGGTGTCTTATGATCACCTATGCTTAGTGTTAGGCCGTAAAATCAACAGAAAAATAAAATATGCAAATTTAATTTAAATGCATCTAATCATGAGAAATATCATATGAGGTTAGTTCTAATGCAAAATCATGATGTGATGCATCCTACTCTAACATGGATAACATACAATGTCAAATGCTAGGTATAATCATAGACCTAATGCAACCAACATGTCAATTGATCAATACAAGAATGCATGCTTCCATGATTATTTTTGCAACGGACCTAGAAATACAAATGGGAACAATGATATGAGGGGTTGCAACAGAGGGTGGTTGAAAAAGAAGAGACCCACATGCCATAGAAAGGAACCCTGGAAAAAGGAAAAGACACCAGTCGAGAGGATTGGATTTGATCCTCCAACCAGGAGATGGAAATGTCAATGACCAAGTATATGAGTCTTTGATGAATAACTATCTCGGGCCTATCATCCTTAGGGTTAGAAGGATTGAAAGACTCATACATGTTTAGGATGATACTATTTTGGTCATTGGGAAAACAAGAAGTGGACCCATCATCGTATTTGGGGAAAAACCATGATTCTTGGTCCTTCATAGGGGAAAGCAACTCTTCATCAAGACTAGGGGAATGGACATCATCACAAACGTCTATTTCCAAGGCAGGGGAGGAACGCTCAAACATGAAGAAAAACCCTTTATCAGTGGCATGGCCTAGGGAAACGTCTTCCTCAATTTTTTCTATAGTCATCAGAATTTCCCACAATATCGGAAGGCTCTTCTTTGATTGAATCATCTTGGAACATAAAGAAGAGGCTTTTCCAACCACTAGGAAGGGCTCCATAAGGACCCAACATTGTTATTCAGATGGGGCAAAGCATTTTCTTCTTCCCTGAGCTCATTCTTATGGGCTTGAGAAAACATGGGGTCTTCGTTGCTATAATCATACCCAATTCCCCAATCAACAGCCCAAAAGTCACTCGTAGGTTCTTCGTTTATTCGACTATCATGATCTTCATTAGAATCCTCCCATTCTTCACTATATATTTGGTGCTTCCATGATTATTTTTGCAGCGGACCTAGAAATACAAATGGGAACAATGATACGAGGGGTTGCAAGGGAGGGTGGTTGAAAAAGAAGAGACCCACATGCCATAGAAAGGAACCCTGGAAAAAGGAAAAGACACCAGTCGAGAGGATTGGATTTGATCCTCCAACCAGGAGATGGAAATGTCAATGACCAAGTATATGAATCTTTGATGAATAACTATCTCGGGCCTATCATCCTTAGGGTTAGAAGGATTGAAAGACTCATACATGTTTAGGATGATACTATTTTAGTCATTGGGAAAACAAGAAGTGGACCCATCATCGTATTTGGGGAAAAACCATGATTCTTGGTCCTTCATAGGGGAAAGCAACTCTTCATCAAGACTAGGGGAATGAACATCATCACAAACATCTATTTCCAAGGCAGGGGAGGAACGCTCAAACATGAAGAAAAACCCTTTATCAGTGGCATGGCCTAGGGAAACGTCTACCTCAATTTTTTCTATAGTCATCAGAATTTCCCACAATATCGGAAGGCTCTTCTTTGATTGAATCATCTTGGAACATAAAGAAGAGGCTTTTCCAACCACTAGGAAGGGCTCCATAAGGACCCAATATTGTTATTCAGATGGGGCAAAGCATTTTCTTCTTCCCTGAGCTCATTCTTATGGGCTTGAGAAAACATGGGGTCTTCGTTCTATAATCATACCCAATTCCCCAATCAACAGCCCAAAAGTCACTTGTAGGTTTTTCGTTTATTCGACTATCATGATCTTCATTAGAATCCTCCCATTCTTCACTATATATTTGGTGTTGGTTAGGATACCATTCATTCTCTTCTTTAGACAGGGAGGACTTTTCCTCCTTCATTCGTTCCTGAAGAATGATCTCTAAGATATTTACTACATGATTTTGATAAAATGCCTCAAGAAGGTCATCGATAGGACTCTCTTTATATTCATTCTTCGTGTTACAATGCCTTTCGGATTGCTCACAATAGTGGGAGAAAATATCTTAGGAGTTATATGTGGCCATCAGTTTCCTGCAAGACTTTTCATATTCCATCATCCATTCTTGCAATGTCTGAGGGCTCTCGGGGTGAGATCTTCCTCATTATCCTTAGAGGACATGCTTTCCAATTCATGAGTCCCTCCTTTGGCACCATCATTAAAGTATGCATCAAGAGACTCTTCCTCAAACATAAAACCATATTCAATAACTTACTCCTCTCGAAGGGCCATCTCTTACATTTGGGATATGTCTTCATGAGATTAGAAACTCAACCCTTCATGCAACAAGAAGTGCGTAGTCAACATCAGAAGAGAAGGAATGCTTTTAGGTTTACATGACTCAATCCAATCGGTACTTAGGGCAATGGATAGGACAAACAATTCCATTTGGTCACAAGGTTGAGTTATATTTTGCTTTGAAAGGTACCTTATGAACCTTACCACGTGGTTCGCTGCAGAATGTGGATCCCATCGAACATTGGCATATTCTTCATGGATTTCAATGAAGGATACCCTGGGGTCCTTGTCATATCTATGGTGGGAATATATGTGGTCAACATGTTGCTACGTCCTTAATGACATGGGAGTCACCAAGGTGAATGAAATTGCCTTAACAAATGCTTTCTCCACCCTACAAGCATTGACTTTGAATTTCAATGAAGAACAAGGGCTTCGTTCTTTCAATGGAGTTGCCAATAATGTTATGTCAATATGTCGTATGGGGAACCAAACACACGTTTCGTGTCCCTGGAAACAATGCCAAAATGACACCACTCAATCTAGCAGAGGGCCTAAAATGGATTCCTAAAGGGTACAACTGCTAGGCCAAGGGAAACAATGGAGACTTAGCCCACTGTTACTTCAGCTAAGACTCCCTACTCTTTACGGAAATTCACCGATGGGAGGAGACCCGGTGTATGGAAGTCACTTGTGAGGGATGACTCAACAAATGGATGGGAAGTGGCCTTAATGATCCTTTTCCTAGAAGGGGGTAAATAATGGAGCTTACTTGCTCTTCAAGCAAGGTACATAGATTTCTAGGATAAGGATGTGAGGATTTGAGGGTTAGGTTAGAGGAATAGTGCTTTGTAAATGAGTTTCCCAATCCTAAAATCCTTATTGAACTCTACTTCCCGAATGGTTCTTGAAGAATTGACTTTTCAAAAGTATGGGATCACACGGGACAGAGTGGACCCAACCTAGGTTAAGGAGAGTGAATCTAGCAACCAATGATATTCTTAACCCAAACAAGGAAGGGTAAAAGATCAAAGAAATAATTTCAAATTAGAAGTGTCAAATTGATCCTATGAGGTGCTATCCTAGGGAATACTGGGCCAAAGTGCGCTCTCAGAGCTAGGGCTTGGGTTATCTCACGACTCCATCGTCCGAATGGCTTCAAATTTGGAGGAGGCCTTGGAGCCACACCAACGCAATAGAGGCTAGGAGATAGAATTTTTTCTATGGCTATTTCATCGACAAAGTGATGCGCTAGGTGACCCAACTTGGCTAGACCTAGAAGAGAAAGGGAAGAGGTGGAGGAAATGTTCTTTTAGTGATCACCTTTTTGTAGACCAGTGCCTAATCCCTTGGGGAGAATAGAGTCTAGGAGAATGATGAGAAAGGACTTCGTATTTTCATCAAGGAGGCCTTAAGGACTACTTCGGTTGGCCTTTAGGACAAGAAGAAGTGACCTCAAAGATTTTATACTTCACTTTGCAAAAGAAATGGCTTATCAAGATAAATTCACTGGTAGAATTATCTCTAGGAGATTTCATTCACATACATGGCCCATACATTTAGAGATGCCATATAGAAACAACAATTCCACAATTTTGCAATTATGCAATGTAACAATTAGCCTTAGTATAGCGAAAATCCCATTCAATGCATATGACAAAAGTAAAACAAGAATAACATTAAATGAGTGTACTTACATGTAATAGAACATATCCAACCATCAACAATTTGACAATAAAGAATCTTCAAGATAAAATACTCCAATCCAAACATCAAAATTCGTCCATGCTCCAATTCATCCTCCCAGAAAAAGTGCGAATTTTTCTAAAGAGAAGAATGATCCAATCCAAAGTGATGATACAAATGAATTAATGTCTCTCCTATTTATACACTCATTAGGAGTTCAAATTACCTAATTTGAGGCTACATTAGCCCATCAACTAAAATAATGTGCAAGTAACTATCCATTTATGACAAGCCCTCCAAACTAGCTGACAAATAAAATAATAAGCCTCCTAAGAGGTTGAATGATCAATAATGCATGTCGTTGGGCTCTCTAAGAGGCCTGATGAAGTCCATAAGTGCCAAAATGATGAGTTGGACTTCCAAAAGTAATGTATAAGGGGTTGGCCCCTTGTTCTCCACATAATAAACCTATGGTGCTTCTAATGGCTGTGAGGGTGACCTCATAGGTCTCCAAGTAAGTTGAAGATGCTTGTAAACCATCTGTAAGGGCTTGGATGATGATGTAGATGATGCCACATCATCCTACGAGTCCTGGGTCAGCTGCCAAGTGCATGGTACATCTATGGGGTTGGATGGTAAAGGTGAACTAGGTACATCTTCCTCGTCCTATAGGTGAATCTCAAGCAATCTATGAACATCTTTGGGGATCCATGGAGTGTTGTATAATGCAGTGGAGGCCCATGGCTCTCAAAACACACCCTACATGTGCCAATGTAGCCCTTTGGAGGGTAAGGGCCCCGTATAGGAAAACCAAACCCAAGATGGAGACCATCTGCAATCTTGCATAAGATCCAATGTGTCCCCTAGTGTTCCAGTACAACAAATCATCAAGGAAATTGAGTAAAAGAGCTTACAAACCATGGACTACAAATGGGGACTTCATAATGGCCTGCCCTTTCATATGTTGGGTGTGGAGCTTGATTATCTTTTTTATTAAGAGGTATCACCGTGTTGGACCCTAGTTTGTAACGGGGCGGCAACGTTGCCTGTTTGATCGCCGTCAAGGGGGTCTAGGGGAAGGCGACGACAATTTTCTGAGCCCCTCCCCCTTAGCAGTGGTACGAGGGCAGTGCCCCAAAGCTAAAAATAGATGTAGAATTGCCTTGTAAAATATTGTAATTTCGTAGTCAATCTGAGTTGTTTATTAGGCAAACGATCTTATGGTAGAAGTTATGTTTGATTTAGGGTTTTTTTCCCTAGAAGGCAACCCTTAGCTATATATGGGTGAATTGTATTGAGGTTGTGTATATGTGTATTCTGGGCGAGAAAGAGAGAGAAGACTGTGTGAGAGCGAAGAGAAAATTACAACGGATTTGCTGTAGGTTGTATCTCTTCATTTTGCTGCATAATATAAAAGGAAGGATTGGTTGTTTCTCTGTGGACATAGCCCAAACTAGGTGAATCAGATATATATGTGTCTCTCTTGTTTTATGCATTTTCTGTGTTTGTGTTTATGCAATATTTTATGTGTTTCATTGCTCTATAATATATAATTTTCTAACACCATAATGGGTTGTGGCATGTGTTAATGTCTCCAAACTCCAAATGGGGTTAACGAAATATTCCATTAGGCGGTTTCTACTTTTAAAGGGGATAATATGTCCAAGGTACATCATTTAAAAGGTGGTGGCATATGATAAAGAGGTGAATGGAGTAGGGAATGAGAGGGGGCAGCCCTGGGCTACATGCTGGGGTACAAGGGTAGCTAGTAGAAGGGAAGCACACACTTGGGTATATAATGTATACGAGGGAGCAAGCGTGGGACATGAGGTGCCTCTACCTTGATTTTTCCACCCTTCTTTATATGCCTTTTTCCTTTTTATGATTCTTCTTTAATTAACTGCTCGGGGCTCAAGGGGTAAGAGCATGATGTGTGAGATATAACAGTGGATATCCCCTTTTAAGGTAGGATGGTTCCTTGCTCACCAGGAGTTGGGACAATCATGGGTTCCTATATGATGAAGGAGGCTCATAGAACCCGTAGGAACTAGGGTGATGACCATGATGATGGGGTAGAGCTCATGTATTGCTTTTTCCCACGTGTTAAATGTGTTTGTCCTGACCATCTTTTGCATTTTGTGGTACATTTTCCTATTGAATGTGGCCAATTATGCTTTTACTTTTCTTTTAAGCTGCATCAACCTTTGAGACATCATTCTAGGCCTGACCCAAGGTGTGGGCAAGGGGAAGGGGAGAGATAGCCCTATGTGGACCTAGTGGAGCAATGTGGACCCAGGTGGGAGAAGTGATGAATTGTGTGATCATAGATGGAAAGGGGGTAATATATGCAAATGAAGGAGCAAGACCACGTAACCAAAATCAGGGTTTCCTGTGAAATACCATCCCTAAATCCAAATGGTCAGTAAAAGAGATCCCGTGGGACTAGAATCCAAGGTTAATATCCAAAAATGGGTCTAGGGGACAAGAGCACAAAACTAGCCTATTCTTTTTGCCAAATCCACACATTAATCCATGCCCACAAGTGTCCATGATAAGCAAACTACAATACTCAATTACTAAATGACAAGGCATACCTTTAGGTTCGAGAGGCCCAACTTTAAACATACGATCACGAGAGATGGGTGAGGGACCACATGGCTGGCTCAAGTGGCGGAGAAGTGGCACAATGCGTTAGTTGGTCGCTCCAAGGGGCTGCTCGCTGTTGGCGAAGGACCATCTTGGAGAAAAATTCTCCTAGGTATATAACCCACAAAATGGTGGGTAACAGGTATGATATGCGTGAGGTTGCCATCCGTTGGAGGTTTATGAGCTTAATTGTTGATATCTCTATCTTTTGGTTGGAAGAAAGGATCCTGTGGCGTAGATTACATCCTTTGTTCCCTCTTTCCCCATGATACCCCATGTTTGGTCATTCTATTTTCCCACCTCCCGCTCTTGTGACCTTCCATATAGCCATTCTTGCCCTTGCCTTTGGATTTATTGCACTTGTAAGCAGAAGTGAAGTTGTTCTCATATTAACTGGATGATATGTTGGTTGCACTGGGTATATGTTTACACTTAGTATTTGTATGATATAACATGCATATTAGAGTAGGGTGCATTGCATATTGATTTTCACATTAGAACTAACATCATATTCTATTCTAATGTTAGATTAGGTGCATTTAGATTACAATTGCATTTAGAATGAAATTTTATTTCTTGTTTATTTTTATGGCCTAACAAAAGCATGGGCGATCATAAGACCTAGCTATGACCCTCTTATTACCTACCCTTGCACCCCAGCATGTGACCCAGGGCTGCCCCTTCTCATCCCTTACTTCATTCGCCCATCTGTCGCATGCCACCACCTTTTGATGGATGTACCTTGACTATATTATCCCCTTTAGAAGTAGAAACCACCTAATAGGATTATTGGTTAACCCCATTTGGAGTTTAGGAGACATTGGCACATCCAGAAGCCCATTATGGAAGGGTAGACCATTATGAAGTCCCCACCTGTGAAGTTGTTCTCATATTAACTGGATGATATGTTGGTTGCACTGGGTATATGTTTACACTTAGTATTTGTATGATATAACATGCATATTAGAGTAGGGTGCATTGCATATTGATTTTCACATTAGAACTAACATCATATTCTATTCTAATGTTAGATTAGGTGCATTTAGATTACAATTGCATTTAGAATGAAATTTTATTTCTTGTTTATTTTTATGGCCTAACAAAAGCATGGGCGATCATAAGACCTAGCTATGACCCTCTTATTACCTACCCTTGCACCCCAGCATGTGACCCAGGGCTGCCCCTTCTCATCCCTTACTTCATTTGCTCATCTGTCGCATGCCACCACCTTTTGATGGATGTACCTTGACTATATTATCCCCTTTAGAAGTAGAAACCACCTAATAGGATTATTGGTTAACCCCATTTGGAGTTTAGGAGACATTGGCACATCCAGAAGCCCATTATGGAAGGGCAGACCATTATGAAGTCCCCACCTGTGGTCCATGATTGGTAAGCTCATTTACTCGATTTTTCTAATGAGTTGTTGTACGAGAAGGCTAGGGTATGCTTTGGATCTTATGAAGGATTGCAGATGGTCTCCATCTTGGGTTTGGTCTCCCTATACGAGGTCCTAATCCTCCAGAGGGCTACATTAGCACATGTAGGGTGTGTGTTGAAAGCCATGAGCCTCCACAACAACAGATAACACTCCATGGATCCCTACAGCCATTGAAATATTGCTCGTGGTTCACTTATTGGACGAGGAAGATGGACCTGATCCATCATGCCCAACTGGCCCCATAGTTGCACCATACACTTGGCAGATGATCCAGGGTTTGCACAATGATGCCGCATTACCTATACCATCATCCTAGCCCTTTTACGCGATCTACGGGCACCTTCGATTTGTTTGGAGACCCATGAGGACACTTATGTGCCCCCACATGTCATTTGGAGCACCATAGGTTATTACAAGGGGCAAACCCCTTATACACTGCTTTTGAGGGTCCTACTCTTCATTGTGGCTCACATGGACCTCATTAGGCTTCTCAGAGGGCCCTATGACATGTATAGATTATTATTTGACCTCTTGAGAGGCTTATTTTTTCATTTATGAGCTAGTTTGGTGGGCTTGTCACCAAAAGATGAATTATTAGAATATTATTTTATTTTTGGGGCTTATGTAGGTCAAGGAGGCTAATTCGAAATCCTAGGTTGTGTATAAATACAATGTAGATGAGGTCATTTCTCATCATCACTTTGGATTGGATCCCTTCTCTCTCTTGAGAATTTCACAATTTTTCTTAGTGGATGAGTTGGAGCTTTATGGATGAATTTTGATGTGTGGATATTAGTTTATCTTCTCTTGGAGCTTCTCTCTTGTCAATTGTGAATGGTTGGATATACTTTGTTGCATGTAAGTACATGCTTTTTGATGTTATTCTTGTTTACTTTTTTCATATCCGTTGGTCTGGGATTTTCGTTGTTCTAGGGTTAATTGCTTCATGCATTTACTACTTAAAATTGTAGAATTTGTCTCTATTATAGCATCTCTCAATAGATGGGCCATGTAATATGAGCGAAATATCTTAGGGGTAATTCTATAAAAGAATTTGACCTTGATAAGCCATTCCTTTTGCACATCGAAGTATAAACGCTGCAAGGCTGCTTCTTCTTGACCTAGCAGGCAAGTGAAGTGATCTTGAGGCCTCCTTGACTGGGAACCAAGAAATCCTACTCATATTCATCATAGACTCCATTCTCCCAAAGCTTAAGACTCTGTTCTAACAAGGGTGGTCACTAAAACTCATATTTTTTCACCTCCTTCCAAGTCTAGCCAAGTTGGGGTACCTAGGGCATCAATTTCCCGACAAGCTAGCCATAAAAAGAAATCGATCTCCTAGGGTTTCCTACGCTGGATTTTCCACTAGCTCTCCTCCAATTTTCAGACCATTCCCATGGTGGAGTTGGGAGAAAAGCCAAGCCCTAGGTCAGGAATCAAAACTTGCCCTACTATCCCCAAGGCTAGTACCTCGTAGGGTCAAAACAACACCTTCAAGTATTTCTTTGATCCTTTCCCCTACCTTGTCTAGGGTAAGAATATCATCGGTTGCTACAGACTTTCCTCATACCCTAGACAGGGTCCACTTGGCCCTGTGTGGTCCCACTCCTCTGAAAGATCATTTTTCAAGAACTATCCGGGATACCAATTCTAACAAGGATTTTAAGGATTGGGCTCGTAAACCTAACCCTCAAATCCTCTCTTCCTTTCCCTAGAATACATAGTACCTTGCTTAGAAAGCAAGCAAGTTCCATCCTTTCAACTCCTCTGGGAAAGGGTTCATTTGGGTCACTTATATCCATTGACTTATCCTTCATTGGTGACTCCATACATAATGGGTCTCCTCCCATCGGTGAAATTCCGTAAATAGAAGGGAGCCTTAGCTGAGGTGACAATGGGCTAAGTCTCCATTTGTTTCCCTTGGCCTAGCATTTGCCCTTTAGGGATCCCCCTTAGGTCCCCTGCTAGTTTGAGTGGTAACATTTTGGCTCTGCTGCTGTCGACACGAAACATGTGTGTTGTTCCCCATACGACATATTGACATATCTTTATTGGCGACTCCATTGGAAGAACAAAGCCCTAGTTCTTCATTGAGCTTAAAAGTCAATGCTTGTAGGGTGAAGCAAGCATTTATTAAGGCAATTTCATTCACCCTGGCAACTCCCATGTCATTGATCAGGAGCTCAAAATTTGTTAAAATTTCAAAGTGTCAAAATTTTGATAAGTTCAACTTCAGATTGAAGAGTTCGTCATTCTGAATCCAATGGTGCAAATGACGCAGAAGTTAGAGCCAGTCAAAGTTCAGGGTTGACTTGATGACATGGTAGGATTAGACGATATGGCAAGGGTCCTAGCCAATCGGGAGGCACCAAGTGTCACTCTGCCATTGGCCCTCGCATATCGGCAATCGCAGTCGAAAGGTGGATTGCATTACAAAATCAACTCTCAGCAAGGGAAGGGATGCGATGCGACATCGACCGAAGTTGCGAATTGCGATGGATCACAATCGCATGTCAACGAAAGGTGGACGAGTATGAAGAATCGGCCCCGGCCCCGGCCTCGACAGTTTATGGAGTGCGATGCGATGCAATCGTATATCACAATCGCATCAGTGACAAGAATCGTCCCCCAGAAGCAACCAGGTTACAATGTGATAAAATTACCCGGACACGAAGTGTTTATAAATGCTGGTGGAAAACTCCCGTCGAGTTCGCCAGTATTGCAATCACAATGTTCGCCATTTGAACAAGACCTTTGGCCTGTTGAACTTCGCCAATTGCAATGAGGCTACGGATGTGGGATTGTTATATGTTGTATTTAATAACCCAATGGGTCCACAGAGTGCCTGAAGTAAGGGTCTCTGCCGAATTGCGATGAGCGATGGGATGTTCTGGACGTGATATCTGTCCAAAGTTGCAGTTTAAAACCCAGCGGGTTCGCTTTATCGCCAGATCGCATGTTTTATAGGTAAGTCCTGTGTAATCTTGTTACCCCTGGCACGCTGATTGCGATATCTGACAAACTGCGAGACCATCGCCGTAAGCGCCGGACCTAACCGCAAGTGTGACCATTCGACCCTTAACCATGAGATTGGTGGGGTTGATGGCGGAACCGCTGTTTGCGGCGGAACTTCTAGTTTAGATTGCGGATAATGAATTTAACTAGCAGTAAGCTATATTTGGAGGAGGAAATTGTGGGGAGACTGGCATAAGTCATAACCCTATGAAATCAGATTCGTTGTTTTTTCCTCTAGTGTCCAAATCCTACGAATCAGACACGATTCGACCTAATTCGAATCCTATTTTCGGGACACAATGTGTCCTAACAGGACACACTCGAATCCAGCGAAAAGGGACCCGCGGGCCTTTAAAATCAGCGCATTCTTATTTTTCGTTACCATTTTCTCTCATTCCTTTTGCAAACAATGAGTTGTGGGTTTGCTGTTAGAAGTTTGGAGTAAGGAGCCAAGGGTTTGGAGCGCTTTCAAGGAGATTAAAGCACTAGGTAAGTGCATTTCATGTATTACAACAGTTTGTAGATGCATTTCTTTTACAAATTTGTGCATGTTTTGTTTATTTCTTTTACAATATTCATGGCTCAATCAAGGGCAGCAAGTAGGGGGCAAAGGAAGGGGAAGAATGTCCCCATTGGAGATGCCCCTCCTCCCCCAATATCATCAGAGTCTGCTGCAAGTAATGTTGAGGGAAGACTTCCTCTTGAAGGTGACATTGAGAAATATCCCTTGTGGAAATAATGTCACAAGAGAGGATGGGCCAAGCAGCAAGGGGAAGGGAGGAGACAATGTGCATTGGAGATGCAATTTTTGCCACAGTACTTTCATAAGCACATATTTTTGTGTGAAAGGCCATTTGTTGGCTTTACCAGGTTGTGGAGTTGGAGTTTGTACAATTGTTCCTTTACAAAAAAGGAAAGAAATGGAAAAAACGTTCACTGTTGGTATGGTAAATGTGGCTGCAAAATCAAGAAAAACCAAGAATGATGACCCCCTTCCATTTTTGAGGAAAGGCACCACCAAATTTCCATTTGAGAGTTCTATTGGGGGACAAGCAGCAAAAAGAAAGGCAATTTCACTTGGTCCAGTGGACAAGATTTTTCAAAAAGAGAAATGCGAAGAGCTTGATCTCACCATTGCCTTCTTTTTCTATCAAAACTTCATATCTTTTAATGTTGCACGCTTACCTCTATTTGTTGAGATGTGTTGAGCTCTAACTCACAGGTCTCCATTAAGGTATGTGCCTCCTGGTTCAGAGAAGCTTAGAACCACATTGTTGACGAAGGCAAAAAAAGAGGTGCAAAAAATGCTTGAGCCTATTAAAGCATCATGGCCAACATCTGGGGTTAACATTGTTTCTGATGGATGGACAGATCCAACACGACACCCACTCATCAACTTCATGGTGTCTTCCTTGAATGGTCCAGTTTTCTTGAAAGCAGTGGATACACTTGGAGAATACAAGGATGCACAATTTATGAGTGAGTTGTTTATTAAAGTTATTGAAGATGTAGGTGTTGATTCTTGTGTGCAAATCCTTACAAATAATGGCCCTGTTTGCAAGGCTGCTGGCATGATTGTGGAAGCTAAATATCCACAAGTGTTTTGCACACCTTGCATTGTCCATTCATTGAACTTAGCACTGAAATCCATTTCTTCTAATGTGCTTTGGATTGGTAACATTATTGAGGATGCACGACATATCTGTAACTTTGTGCAAAATTATACAAATGCCCACACTATCTACAAGGAGTACAACAATCTATCATTGATGAAGATTGCTGATACACGATTTGCCTCTTCATTCATCATGTTGAAGAGGTTGAGGGAGGTCAAGACTGCTCTTGGGGCCAGGTTATTTATGAGTTTTGGTCTTTTTGGAGAAAGATAGATCAAGTAGCCTCTAAAAGAGTGAAGGACACAGTGCTAGATGATGTTTGATGGGAGAGGGTAGATCTAATTATTCAGATCATGGACCTTATCATTTCTTTGCCTCGATTTGTAGATATAGACAGACCCATCCTAGGAGAGGTTTATGAGGGATGAGATTCCATGATTGAGTCTATTAGGAGCATTATTCTATAGAGTGAGTGCCCCGAGTATGAGACATCACCAAAGGTCTTCTGTGGTACTATACATGATATTCTTGTCAACAAATGGGACAAGAATTGCACACCTTTACATTGTTTGGCTCACTAATTGAACCCAAAATACTACAACCATGAGTGGCTGAATGGTGGACCTTCCCGCAAATTCCCTCCTCACATGGATGGTGAAATCTCACAGGGGAGGAAAGATGCATTCAGGCGGGTTTTTCAGGATAGAGCATTACTTGATGAGGTGGATGATGTCTTTGTAGAGTTTTCCACTGGCACTGGTCGATTTGTAGGATATGATGTGATTAGAGACAGGGGGGCTAAGAAGCCCTATTCTTGGTGGGAAAATCATGGGGCAACAAGCCCTCCTCTTCAACGGTTAGCCATGAGGCTCCTCTCTCATGTGACTTCATCCTCTTGTTTTGAGAGCAATTGGAGCACATATGGGAATTTGTAGAGTGTGAAGAAGAGCAGGCTTGAGCAGTCCAAGGCAAAGACAATGGTGTATGTGCACATCAACCTTTGTCTTATTTACAGGAAGAGGGAAGAGTGGTTGAAGGGAAAGACAAAGATGTGGGATGTCTTTCTTGATGATGTGGGTCTGGACAACAGTGTTGAGCTGGCATTGGCCAACATAGATCTCAATCATCCAGTGCTAGAGCCTGTTAGATTTGATGATGGTGATATTGTAGAGGGGTCATCCTTCACACCAGCAGATGCAGAGGCGACTATGGATACAGGGGATGAGGAGGATGCAGAGGAGAGAAGTGGTGACCATGATGATGAGGACATTGATGTTGATTTTGATGATGAGTATGAGGATTGATGACTCATGAATCATGGGCTACTTACTGCCTTGAGGCTTGTATACCTGTAGTTTTTTTATCTTTTCTATTTTTATTTGCCATTGGCATTGCACTACCTATGTAACACATTTTGATTTGATGATTTAATGAGAAAACTACATCTGTCAGTGTCTTTATCTTACTATCTTGTCTTTCTCCTATTGGATCATTGATGAATTGAATATGTATTATGATTTATGATTTATGAATTTACAATTTTTGATTCATTGATTTATCATTTATGATTTATGTGACATGTATTTGAATTTTATATGTACTGTGCATGCTATAATGTTACTAACTTACTTTGTAAACAGTAAAACTAACATCTAGACGAAGATCTATGTTTGAAATCAATGAATTTGTATCATTAATGAGAATTTGTGTAAGAAATATCTAATTTTTAATATATATATATATAACGAATCCTACGTGTCCTGTTCCGAGGGTCAACGTGTCCGAATCCGACACTCGAATCCCCGTATCCTACAAATCCTGAATCCCCGTGTCAAGTTACAGGCAATTTTCGACCAAATTGGATGCAAAAAGAGGCTAGATAGCTATTTTTGGGGCATTCTGAACTGATTGGAACAGGTTACAGGGTCAAAGGAGCACTTCTGGATATGATTTTTGTAAATTGAAGCCTATGGGTGCCCTGGTCAACCAGAGTGTTGATTCAGTTTATGGAGGAGTTCCAAGATGGGGATGATCTTGTAGGGGTATTCTAGCCTCCATATGTGTTACTGCAGCAGCCATTGCAATAGTGTTGTAGCTGTATTTCTTCTTTCCTCTATATGTGTATAGAGAAAGAGACTTGCTTAAGTACTCCAAGTGGATTGTTGTACTTGTTTATGCTCTTGGAAGTTGGAATAGGGGGTCTTGATTTGAGAGCCCTTAGCTTGTTGATTGTTTCATGACTAATTGTAGGTTGTCATATGTTTAGAGTGAAAATTCTTTGTAGAAGAATGTTTCTTTGAAGGGGAAACAAGTCACTCTTTTTGTCAACACATTTATGTACTCTTTATCTGAAGAATTTTGAGCATAATGAGAATGGGTCATGCCTTTAGAGCTGATCCAAGGAGATGTAGCTTAGGAGGGGTAAAATCCTTTATTAGTGGCTAGTGTGTTATTGTGTGATGCATGCTTCCATTTAGTGTTTGGTTTCATGTTTTAAGTTTTTATTCATGAAACTATCTTAAGCAAAAACACATAAAATTCATGCTTTTACTTGCTATTTTCGAGTACAACCTCAAGCACATTTTTATATTCTGATGAGGGGAATTAACATAGCATTACTAATCTGCCCCAATTCAGATCAGTCATTAAGGACCCAACAACATGTTGACCACGTAAATTCCCGCCATAGATATGTCAAGGACCCCAAGATATCCATCATCAAAATCCATGAAGAATATGCCAATGTTTGATGGGGATCCACATTCCGCAACCAACCACGTGGTAAGGTTCATAATTTACCTTTGAAAGCAAAATATAACTCAACCTTGTGACCAAATGGAATTGTTTGTCCTATCCATTACCCCAAGTACTGATTGGCTTGAGTCATGTAAACCTAAAAGCATTCCTTCTCTTCCAATGTTGACTACACACTTCTCGCTGCATGAAGGGTCGGGTTTCCAATCTCATAAAGACATATCCCAAATGTTAGATATGGCCCTTTGATAGGAGGAAGTTATTGAATATGGTGTTATACTTGAGGAAGAGCCTCTTATGGATGCATACTTTAATGATGGTGCCAAAGGAGAGACTCATGAATTAGAAAGCATGTCCTTTAAGGATAATGAGGAAGATCTCAACAGTGAGAGCCCTCAGAAATTTCAAGAATGGATAATGGAATACGAAAAGTCTTGCAGGGAATTGATGGCCACATATAACTCCTAAGATATTTTCTCCCCCTATTGTGAGCAATCGGAAAGGTTCTGTAACACGAAGAGTGAATATAAAGAGAGTCCTACCGATGACCTTCTTCTTGAGGCATTTTATCCAAATCATGTAGTAAATACCTTGGAGATTATTCTTCTGGAATGGATGAAGGAGGAATTGTTCTCCCTATCTAAAGCAGAGAATGAATGGCATCCTAACCAACACCAAAATATATAGTGAAGAATGGGAGGATTCTGAGGAAGATCATGACAATCGAATAAAAGAAGAATCTACAAGTGATTTTGGGGTTGTTGATTGGGGAATCAGGTATGATTATAGAAATTAAGACCCCATGGTTTCTCAAGTCCATAAGAATGAGCTCAAAGAAGAATAAAATGCTCCACCTAGTGATTGGAGAAGTCTCTTCGTTATGTTCCAAGATGGTTCAATCAAAGAAGAGCCTTCCAAGTTTGTGGGAAATTTTGATGACTCTAATATAGAAGAAATTGAGGAAGATGCTTCCTTAGGCCATGCCCCTGATAAAGGGTTTTTCTTCATATGTGAGCATTCCTCCCCTGCCCTGGAAATAGAGGTTTGTGATGATGTTCATTCCTCTAGTCTTGATGAAGAGTTGCTTTCCCCTATGAAG
Source organism: Pinus taeda (assembly GCA_000404065.3). Lineage (NCBI taxonomy): Eukaryota > Viridiplantae > Streptophyta > Pinopsida > Pinales > Pinaceae > Pinus > Pinus taeda. Next base: position 52,495 of record APFE030419097.1, read on the forward strand.
AACCTGGAATCATGGTTTTTCCTCAAATACAATGATGAGTCCAATTCCTGTTTTCCCAATGACCCAAATAATATCATCCTAAATATGTTTGGGACGTTCAATCCTTCTTACCTAAAGGGTGATAGGCCTGAGATAGCTCTTCATCAAAGATTCATTTCTATCTCCTAGTTACAAAACCAAATTCAATCTTCTTGGTTGATGTCTTTCCCTTCTTCTAGGGTTCCTTTTTATATAATATGGGTCTCCTGTTTTCCCACCTCCCACCCCCGTAACTCCTCACATCATTATTCCCATTTATATTGTCGAGTCCATTGCAAACATAATCATGGAAGCATGCATTCTTGTATTGATCAAATGACATGTTGGTTGCATTGGGTCTATGATTATACCTAGCAATTGATATTGTATCATATGCATGGTAGAGTAGGGTGCACTGCATGTTGATTCTGCATTAGAACTAACATCATATGTTATTTCTCATGGTAGATTACATGCATCTAAATTAAGATTTGCATATTTTATTTTTTCTGTTGATTTTATGGTCTAACATATAGCATGTGCGATCATGAGATGCTGCGAAAGCACGTTGTCCCGTGTTTTTCATCTATCATATGTGCAGGTGACAGGTCTACGGTAACCAAGAGATTGTTGGAGTTCTCATGACTTGCCATTTGAGTAGCTTTGCCCACTTCTTCGAGGGATCATGTCCCAATTGGAGCTAGAAGTTACCCACCATTTTGTGGGTGATATTCCTAGGAGATTTTTTTTCTCCAAGATGGTCCTCAGCCGGCAGCTAACAACCCCTTGCGGCCACCAACTAGCTAATTGTGCCATTTCTCTTCCACCTGAGCCAATCATGTGGTCCCTCGTCCATCTGCCATGATCGTATGTTTGAAGGTGGGCCTCTCGAACTTAAAGGTATGCCTTGTCATTTGGTAATTGAGTATTGTAGTTTGCTTATCATGGACACTTTTTGGCATAGATTAATGGGGGGATTCGACAGAAAGAATGGGCTAGGTCTGTGCTCCTGTCCACTAGACCCCTTTTGGATATTAACCCTGGATTCTAGTCCCATGGGTCCATGAATGGTAAGCTCATTTACTCAATTTTCCTAGTGAGTTGTTGTACTGGAAGGCTAGGGGACGCATTGGATCTTATGCAGGATTGCAGATGGCCTCTATCTTGGGTTTGGTCTCCTTATATGGGGTCCTAATCCTCCAGAGGGCTACATTAGCACATGTAGGGTGTGCGTTGAGATCCATGGGCCTCCACAATAGCAGATAGCAATACATGGATCCCCACATACCATTCAAAGATTGCTTGTCGTTCACTTATTGGACGAGGAAGATGCACCTGATCCATCATGTCCCGCTGGCCCCAAAGTTGCACCATACACTTGGCAGATGATCTAGGGCTTGCACAATGATGTGGCATCACCTACATCATCATCCTAGCCCTTGTAAGCGATCTACGAGCATCTTCGATTTGTTTGGAGACCGATGAGAACACTTGTGTGCCCCCACATGTCATTTGGAGCAAGTTTGCAGGGGAGCGCCCCCCCCACCGCCCCCCACCCCCCTCGTCGATCCCGCTCCCAATCCATGCTCTGGTCGGAAGCGACTTGGGAGCACACTCCCTAACAAAAAAAATTGCTTCCGGTTTTTTTCCAATTCGACTTAAGGAGCATCGCTCTGGGAGCGATTTTTCGGGAGCGCGCTCCCTAACAAAAAAAATCGCTCCCAGTTTTTTTCCAATTCGACTTAGGGAGCGTTGCTCTGGGAGCGGTTTTTCCAACTCGGGAGCGGTCGGGGAGCGATCGTTCCCGACCGCTCTCGGGTTGGAAAAATTGCTCCTGTCCGACAGTGAACGACGCTTGCGCGGTGTGGGAGAGGCGACGATGACGTGGAGAAAGGGAAGGGGATGGGAGGGAAAAAAGGGAGGGATGGGAGGGAATGGCAGGGGGGAAATAAATAAACGCTCTCCCTCTCATTATTCATTTCACTTCTAAGTGTAAGAGAGTGAGAGAGAGCAAGAGAGAATTTGGAGCAAGGAGAATGTAGGTTTTAACCCCGTATAGAAATTACCTGCATATGAATTCTAAAACACAGAAAATAAACAATGCAAGAGCGTAACACATAAAACACATATACACAGAGATTTTTCCCTGGATCCCAAAACCGGGAGTACCAGTTTGATTTTTCATTATTTTTTTTTCAATATTATAATACATATTTATACATGTCAAAGCATCCAATACCATGGACCGAAAACCATCGCGTCCAATATCATGGACCGAAAACCATCACGTCCAAAAAACATGTGCGAAAATCATGCACAAAACCATAGGTGGGTCGCCCAACCTAACACAGGGTCCAAAGCCAAAATTTTACCCCATAAAGTGGGGTTATGGGTACCCCTCAAACCCCCTGTTAACTACGTGGAAAGAATATAACACAACCCAATAATCTCCCACTTGTTGTTTTCTTTCCACAGGGGGCCACAAGAGAGCTTAGTCATTTTTCCAGCCTAAAACGCCCATTGTTTCTTTACACCAAGAGAACTTCTCAGAGCTCACAGATTTTGTCAATGCATCTGCAGTATTCTTCAAAGTGTCCACCTTTACCAGCGACACCTTTTTGTCTTCTATCATATCCCTCACAAAGTGATACTGAACATCAATGTGCTTTGTCTTTGAATAATAAGCAGGGGTCTTTGCCAAGAAAATTGCACTTTGGCTGATCCAGGTGGATGTTGGTGGCCACCCACCTATCCCATTTGGACCCCCACAACTGTCTCTTTTAGCTTTTCAGTTTCCTTATTTGTAGCACAATTTACTATTTTTAGCAATTTTTTGGGTCCTGAACTTCTGGAGCCATTTTGAGGCCCTAAACGACGGTTTTTGGGAAATCTGGGAGCAACATGGGTCCATGGATTGATGTTGCCTTTTCTAGAGTGGTAGTGTTCAGATAGATCTTTCTAACGAGCTAATGTATGCGTCAAACGGAGATCGTATGCCAAAGTTACGACCCTTGGAAATTGAGGTACCAATTTACCCAAACGGGGCCCACAATTTGGCGTTTCATCTTCTAGGGTTAGGTTTTGGGATGTGAAGGGTTTTCCATTATTTCTCAACAATAAATAGGCCTTCTAGCATCATTGTAACACAGTTCAAAGGCATGTAGCTGCCACATCTCTTCTCAGAGATAAGCTATCATCACCCTAGCTGATTTCTTTCCATTTCTGTTTGTAAGCATATTTCATTATTTTCCATTAATGAAATGAAGTATTAGTTCTGCTGCATCTTTGTGTATATGGTTATCTCTGTATTTTGTTGCATTCCTGTTTAAATCCAGATCAGTGGTATAAAAGTAGTCTACTTTTTCTCTGTTTTTCTTTCTATGTCCCCAACGAGGTCGGGATATAAGGAGTTAGGGCTTGAACTGGTCGAACCTTTGCAAGATCAGCCTCACAAATCCCGATTGTCTCCCATGGCGGATGAAAAGAAAGACGAGGGGCAGGAGATCCTTTCAAAATCTTGCTCGAAGAAGCCCTCGAACGACAACAGAACGCGATGATGGACAACTTTGCGCAAATCCTTCAGTGGCGACCCAGAGGTGACGCATCGGCTTCCAATAGCTACTCTAGAAACGCCACACCATTTAAGGTACAAGTTAATTTCGAAATCCCCATATTTGAGGGTCAAATAGACGCGGATGCTGTAGATAAATGGTTAAATCTGCTAGAAGGGTATTTTTCTGTTCACGAATTTTCGAGTCAAGACAATATTGTTTTTACTCTTCTCAAAGCAGCCCCCCACGTCAAGGACTGGTGGGAAACATACTGCAAGCAGAAGAATGAAAGCACAGGCTTACTATTTTCACCTGCACCCACTTAGGATTCATTCTGAGATGCCGTCAAGGAGCAATACTACCCTGTCAAAAGCTACGAGGACAAATACGTAAAGTGGACCACGCTGCGACAGGGAAGGGATCAAGATGTGCCAGAGTTCACAAACATTTTTCATACCCTTCGCACACAGTTGGGTATCAAAGATTCTGATCTGCATCTAGTATTCAAATACCGCGGCTGCCTACACAGATACATCCAGGAAGAGATGGAGTTCCTGAACATCTCCTCGCTCGGTACGGCGTACCGATATGCTGTCAAAATCGAGCAAAAGTTCAAACAGAAGAAGCGAGACTTTGGATCTGCAAATCCAAAGCCCAAAGGACAAAGCCAAGGTGGGGTGACCCAAGACAAGCCGTTGAAGCTGCAAGAAAAGAACAACACCACGAAGTCGAAGAAGGACACAGGAAAGTGGTGTGAGTTCCACAAGGGTCCCACTCATAACACAAGTGAGTGTCGGACCAAGCAGTCGTTGGTGGCCGAGTTGAAGCCTTCCGAATCAGATGCATGTTCTGACCCTGAGCTAGAACCCGACAAGGGGAATGGCAAAGGGAAGCAGATCGTTGATGCGGAGCCCATCGCCACTGTTGCCACCACCAAGATCTAGAAGAATGAACCCGAAGATCTAGAGGAGGGGGAGCGTCTTTTCCACTCACAGATGTGGGTGAAGGGTTTGCCACTGCAATTCATTGTCGATAGTGGCAGCCAAAAGAACCTCATTTCAGTAGAGGTCGTGAAGTGGTTGGGCCTACCGACTACACCACACCCGCAGCCGTACAGTATTGGGTGGCTTCATGAAGGACGAGATCTCAAAGTTCGCCAGCAGTGCTGCCTTCCCTATAGCATCAAACCCTTCACAGACAAGGTATTGTGTGATGTTACACCTTTGGATGTTTGTGATGTACTATTAGGCCAGCCATACTTGTGGAGGCGACATGTTGTGTATGAGTCAAGGCCTCGCGCTGTCATTATTTCTTTGAGTGATTCATTATATAGGATACCGAAGGTAGCCCCACCTACCGCCACTTCTTTGATCACTGCTAAGAAAGGCAGGAAGCTTATCTCCCAAACACGGAAATCATCTGTCTGGTTCACTCCTAAAGTAAGGGGAAGATCGTCACCACATCCATGAGCCCCGCGAAGGGTTCCTCCACGCAGCAGTAGTAGTAAAGGGATACGGTCATGACAGAACACAGGAACAACTTCTCCTCACCCACAGGATTACCACACAAGATTCAGGTGGGCAACAAAATCTGGTTGGATTTGCAGAAAGAATGCCTTACAAGATCCCATCAAAAGCTCCAACCACACCGACATGGTCTGTTCCCCATTACCAAGGCCGTGGGAAATAATGCTTTGGAGCACAACATTCCTCCATTCCTTCGCTTGCACTGAGTGTTCAATGTGGACCATCGCCGACCATGCTTCCCACCATTACTAGACACGTCAGAGATTGCAGAACAACTCACCAAAGACCCAACTTAGTAGAAACTTCCTCATCTCAGGGAGAAACTCAATGCAATGGGGACCATTGCTTCCTAAGGGGGGAGGAATGATCCAGGTGGATGTTGGTGGCCACCCACCTATCCCATTTGGACCCCCACAACTGTCTCTTTTAGCTTTTCAGTTTCCTTATTTGTAGCACAATTTACTATTTTTAGCAGTTTTTCCGGTCCTGAACTTCCAGAGCCGTTTTGAGGCCCTAAACGATGTTTTTTGGGAAATCTGGGGGCAACATGGATCAAGTTGTAGTGCTCAAATAGATTTTTCTAATGAGCTATTGTACACGTCAAATGGAGATTATATGCCAAATTTACGACCCTGGGAAATTGAGGTACCAATTTACCCAAACGGGGCCCAAAATTTGGCGTTTCATCTTCTAGGGTTAGGTTTTGGAATGTGAAGGGTTTTCCATTATTTCTCAACAATAAATAGGCCTTCTTGCCTCATTGTAACACAGTTCAGAGATAAGCTATCATCATCGTAGCTGGTTTCTTTCCATTTCTGTTTGTAAGCATATTTCATTATTTTCCATTAATGAAATGAAGTATTATTTCCGCTGCATCTTTGTGTATATGGTTATCTCTGTATTTTGTTGCGTTCCTGTTTAAATTTGAATCATTGGTTGTCACAGTCTATCCTTAGAGCTCCTTGTATTAACCCCATACTTGAACAAATCTCTGCAACCAAACTGCTTCCTTGCTTGCATGAGTGGCTGCCATGTATTTTGCCACTGTAGTTGATAATGCCACTACAGATTGTTTCTTACTCATCCAACTGACTGCACCTCCAAATAGGTTAAACACATACAAAGCCACAAATATCCAACACTTTGTCCAATCCTCGTCTTCCTTGGTAGCACAAACCATAATCACTAGTGCCACGCAAATCCTTGAAAACCCGCTTCACTGTTGTCCAGTGCTCCTTCCCTGGTTTTGACATAAACCTCCTCAATACTCCCACTGCATGTGCAATGTCTGGTCTAGTATAGACCATTGCATACATCAGGCTACTCACTGCATTTGCATATGGAACACGGGACATATCCTCGTCCTCTTCTTGTGTCTTGGGACACTATTCAGCAGATATCTTTACACCTACAGGAATGGGAACCTTCACCGGTTTACTATCCTGCATATTAAACCTCTGAAGTATTGTCTCGACATACTTCCTCTGGTTTAACCAAAGCTTCCTCTTTGTCCGATCTCTTTTAATTTCCATGCCCAAAATATAGTTTGCAGCACCAAGACTTTCATGTCGAATTTGGAGGACAATTGGGTCTTCAAATCTTGGATAATTTCTTTGCCATTTCCAGCCAACAACATATCCTCCACATACAAGACCAGCTAAATAACACAGTCACCAATTAATTTGAAATACACACAGTGATCTTCTTTGCTTCTGGTGAAGCCAAGTCCCCGTATAAATGTATCAAATTTCTGATACCACATCCTTGGTGACTGTTTTAACCCATATAGAGACTTCTTTAACTTAC
>APFE030419098.1:0-31744 GCA_000404065.3 Pinus taeda
TTTTCCCAACATTCAAATTGGAATACGTGTCCCATGACCTTGGTCTTATTTTGCCTTTATTAACTTTATTACATGGATTTTTAACCTAGGGTTATTACAAACATTATCTCATTTCCTCACCATTTTACCTCCTTGAATTAATCAACATCATTGAAGTTACCAAGTACACAAAGATCCACAAATCTACACAAAATTTGTACAAGTCCTCACCAAACCTACCAATCACCATTCCCTAAGTATGTACTTCACTTCAACAGGGTACAAGTAAGAATTTTATAACTTCCATTTGTTTAAAAAAGAGAATATATATTTAAACCATTTCCTTCTTACTATTTTTCCATAGAATCTCCTAAATAAAATATAAAGGGATTAAAATATTTAAAGAGGGGTTTTCCCCTTTCCCACTAGTCAATTAAACCCCAAATTTCATAATTGTTCAAGATAGTGGATAATTCCCCTTTCCATCATGGTATTTTCCTATATTATTCTTATCATGCATTTGGAATGCATATAGTATTTAAGAGAATATTTGAACCCTCCAACCATGACTTGAATCCCCTCACCACTTCTTGCATGGAAATTTTAAGAATCATAGTAGCATGATTTTGGTTGACCATAGATCCCAAATAATGGGACTTCTCTCCCATGAAATCCAAACCCCCATGCAACTAAATTTTTTGATTAGTTTAACTAAGAATTTCTAAGCCTATACAATAAAAATGTATATCCTTGGATCCAATTTTCACTTCAAATCCCGCACTAAAACCATTGATTCATGAGAAAAATAAAAATCCTGAAAAGTGATCTTCCTTTACCCCTCTTTGTCTCAAATAGAAACAAAGAATTTATCCTACACTCGAAGCACCAGAGACACAAATTTACATGAGCATAGGATTCCTCCCCATTTTGAACTACCCCTTTTGAAAAGGATATACACTAAAATGACCTCCTCAAGAACAAATATTTCACTTGAAATAACCGAAACTAAAATATAAGAACCTGTTAAACCCCCATTTTTCCATTTTAATATAAGTATTTTAATTCTTTTGAGCTAACACCATTAATTTGCATTATTTTTTATATGGACATGTTGCAAGATTTAGATATGAATTCTAAGAAAACTAGGAAGTTTAAGGTGAGTTGAGCCCAAGTCATGAGGATGAAAATATAGAAATACACTTCGACATTACAAGACCTACCTATGTTGCCACCAAGTTTTGCATGGACACTAACATAGCCTTAAGTGGGGAGATTTGTACCAAATGTTCTTAGAGGGTACTTACCCACTAATACCACTTCTCCCTAAAGAAGTTAATCCATATGAATGGGTTTACCAATCCACCAAACATGCATAATTGCATAAGGTAGTTTCCTATCCTAGAATTTTCCCTTACCTCAGGACTACTACATGTCTCATATGCAAGAAAAACATTGATAATGGTATGGTTCAAGACACTAATGGAAAATCCATTACTTTGTTCCAAGAAACTTCCATGGGCATATTCTATAAGTTTCCTACTACAAATATTGATCTCAATGATGAATTGATTTTACAATTCCAATTAAATTACAAGGATTCCATTAAAGTTGATTACACTTGGAAAAATATTCAAAGTTAGGATAACATGGACCTACCCAACCATCCTATTAATAACGTTGTACAAGATCATAAAATCTCTTATAAATAAAATGTATGGTGAAGAGGATGATACATAGCTTAGAGAATCATGGGATCCTCTAATATATGTAGTCACCAAGATAGACAAAGTCTTCAACTAGGGAGAAATCCTCTCTATTTCCATCATTGAGGACATCTATGTAGCCAAACTCATAGCCATGGGAACTCATCCATTTTTCAGCATGGCCTCATATATATTGGACATCATCTATGTTGGAGTAGTATGATCCGGATTATCCACAGTACTATGTTCATTATGTCGATGTTTCGAACCCCAAAGGGATCCATCACCATCTATGTTGTCAATTCTCTCCCAAGGATTAACTAGAAATGACAATATATTGATCTTTTTATTCACATCTATTGTCAAAATTTGTGGGAGAACAAGTAATATGTGATTTATTACACCAAAATATGTGAGTAGTGCATATCTCCTTTATATCAATTGTTGTTCCTTTACCAACAAAATACATGTTAAAGAAATAAATGTAGGTTGTTTGAAAGGTAGGTGATTAGAGTGTCATAGAGAGGGGAACATAGATCAAAGTATTTTTAACTACTAAGACTCCTCATCTACTCCCCAAGTTCATAGTAGATAAATTATTCCTCGAGGAAATTTCATATCAAACTCTTCTGCATGGAGTTGGAGTGGATTTTGCATGGGATAAGAAAGCTCCATGACCTTCACTTCCCTTTGATGTAGGATCTTGTAGTTTCAAGGACATCATGGAGATAGTGTTAGAATTACCTTCCATTTGTGGGAGGAAATATTTTGATGACATGACCCTTTGGATGTCATTATCCAACAATATACAACATACAAGTGAAAATGGCATTATCAATTTGAGGTGTGGTAGAAGGATGAGTTCTATTGAATAATTATTTCATTAGATGAGGTTATTTTTGGAATGTGAAGTGGCTCCAAGGTAAGAAGATAAAAAATATAAAGAAAGGACGAAGAGACAAAAAGACTAAAGAGAGGTTAAGGCACTAAGATAATTGTAAGTAGAAGAGAAGAAGGAAGGAAAGAGACTGAATCTCTAAGGCTTCAACAAGAAGTGGAAAGGAAAATATAGGAGAATGAAGAGGGAAGGAAGATAGAATAAGAACAAGAGAGATTGATAACAAAGGAGGAAGAGAAACTCAGAAAAGATGAATAAAAAAGACTCCTAAAATAAGAAGAGGACAAGGAAAAGGAGGGGGAGGCACAAAACACAAAGATTATGGAAATATCCCTTTATAAACTTCTTATGACACTCAAGGAATTGTAATGATTGAAGGTAAATTACTACTGAGATATATTGTATTGGGTACATTCACCCCTTCCAAATAATACAATGTGGAAATACTTAATTTTTTCTTTTTTAATAAGGCTAGGGGAAGGATTGTGAAATAACGCCATAAGAAATTGAGTTACCAAGATTCCCAACCCTTATGGTAAACATGAGAACTCCACTTGTAAAAGACACTAGGAGATACCTTGTATGAATCGTGTCAACTAGAGTATGATTATAACATGCTTCAAAGTTATATATTAAAAATATGGCATAGGAGATAGAAAAATATAAATCAAGGATCCAAGCATTGGAACAAGACCAATATAATGGTGACAAGACTCACCTTATATAATTTATAGACTATTCTTTTAAATTATAATAAGAGCTTAGAAAAAATTAGAAACAAACGTTCACAAGCCTCAAATAATTCCAATACCCATATTACACATAATTACTCACGTTACTTGATAAGGCCAAGGAAACAAAGTAGTACTTTGTGGAGTTATCTCATCATGGATGGGATAAAGAAGTGTAATAAAAGGGTAAGAACATACCTAAATACCTACCAAAAATTATTGAGAAATAAACCCACTTAAACTCTCATTCCTTGACAAGTACAATGCTTGAGAAAGACATATTCATGTTAATGAACAAGTACAAGCATTTATACACTACTGTTGAAAATGTCATTGAGAAATGCCCATAACTCTGAGATATGGGTGCACCCAAACCCATAAATGAAATTTTGACAAAAAATAAATTGTGATTGGGTTGGTTCCCAAAATCACCAAGGACATACTAAAAGGTCATATTGTTGGGACCTTAAAAGATATAAATTTAATGAACTCTTTTTTTAATGCATTAAAAGGATATATGGATCATATGTCCAGAAAATTAATCTTATACGATATCTCCATTGAAAATTTAATATTTAGGTGAGCCTTAGGCATATACTCACAACATGAAGTGTGACAAGCCTACATACAAGACAAAGAATAAGGTTGACCATAGTCACTTTTAGACATATCAAATAGTTTTAGGAAAAGGAAAAAAGGGAGGAAGTAAAAATGTCATAACTATCAAAAGGGAAGATAAAAGGTCTTAAGAAGCAATTGCAACTTGTAGACTATATATGTTTAGAAGAATCTTGCATTAAGGGCTCTTTCTTTTTGTAAGTTTTAGATATGATTCAAGAAATTTAACAAGAAGAAGCTCTCATGGTCATTTTTGGAAAAGGAGTAATGGTGTTTTGATGTATTTTATGTGAACTGTTCCCAATGTTAATGCTATAATTTATATCATTGTAAGGATGTATTTCTCATATGTTAATTATTCTTCATTAAAGTTTACAACTTTAATGCTAATATTTCTCATCTAATAATTATTTCTTTGAGATGGTACACAGATGGTTGCGAATGATTTTGTTGTAATGGACTATTCTATTTTATAACTACCGTTTATATTTATGGGTGGATGTAAGCTAGTTATGGTTTCTCATGATATGGTAGTGACAATGCAAACATGAATAAATAGTAATATGTTAACTTGGAGGGATGATTCAAGGTACTTCCATGATGAAAAATTAAATTTTCGTTTCAAATATATAATTTTTATTTATAGAAATTGTGTATAATTATGTGAAAATTGAGATTTTCTAAGAGTGGGATGTTATTTTTCATGTAAGATATAACACATATGTTTCCATTAGTGCATGGGTTGAGCACCTTATGATGGAATTTCCTTTGAAAATTTGTATAACTATATAGACAAATCATTGGCTTCTAAACGGGGCACTATTTTTACAAAATTTATGAATATTTAAATTTATAATTTTTTTAAAATTATGAAGTCATTATATCTTGAAATTATGAGCCCTGAAATAAACACAGTGTACAACGGGGCCCTTAAAATTATCAAAAAAATAATTTAATTTTACATTTATATTGTAGATCTCAATTTTTTTCTAGTGTGGTGTACAAGTGATATGAAAAATGTTAATTTGATTAAAAAAATATAGTATAAATAAAAGAGGTGTGTATTTTAGGATTCTAATATATGTGAGGACAAAATTATATTAAATTAACTCATATCCTAATTTGGATTTCTAAAAGTGTTGGTGTTGAATGCTAACTAGATCTAAGATCAACGAAGTAGAAGGTTCACTTGAATAGTATAGTTCTAATATTGGTTTAAGATAAGCATTCCAAAGGAAATAAAAGGAAGAAATATCCTTCAAATATGAAACAATGTTTTGGTAAAGCCGTTTTGGAGTTGAAAGACATGGTGGAAGAATTATACAACACATGAAAGAAGAATGAAGAAGGTTCAAGTAAAGATAATGAAGAAGGAAGTGGTAGTGACCCTCCTAAAACTCGTCCATATCCATCCCCTCCTTTAAGTTCAATTTCCTCTTCAATTCCATAATAATAATAATAATTTAAAAAGTCAATTTTGATTTTCCTACATCTTATTTGAAATTAGACATCAAATTTTATTTGTCGATGTGCGATGGAAACCTTAAAGAAAAAAATTGGATCATCAAAACATTGAAATTGAATTTTATTAAATGGTTCAAACACCATGGATGAAGAATCAAAAGTATAGCTAGACACACTTCAATTGGGAGGATCACCAATCCATTGGGAGAGTAAGAGATAAGGATGTATTCTTGTTAAAGATAAAATGGTATCTTCTTGGTATGAATTCATACATGCATTAAAGAAACAATTTTATTCTTTAGGTTATATGAAACAAGTAATAATTGATTGGTAAAAGATAAGCCAAAATAGACAACATAATTTGTAGGTCTATACTTAAGAGTTTAGAAAGAGGGCACTGACATTGGACATTCCTCTTTATATGTAAGAAACCCTTTTGAAGGATATTGGCAAGTTTCATAGTTATTTAAGACATACTACTCTCATATTAAATATAACAAATCATGATAAAGTTTGTTTCCAAGCTACACCTATTAAGTCAATGGTAAAGAATGTCAAGGAAAAAATATCAAAGAAATTAGTTAAGATAGTTTAAGATGAACATAAAGGAAATGGTAAAATGGAATGAATAACTTAACTGAAGAAAGAAGACAAGAATCCTCCATGTAAACATTTCAAAAAGGATATTTTGAGGCTAAGTGTTATAAAAATCCTCCATGTAAATATTGCAGGAGGGATATGTTGAAGCTAAGTGTTAGGAGCTTCAATAAGAAATAAGACCAAAGAGGTTGGTAATAATAATACCATTGCTAGAATCCAAAAGGACCTTGGACTAGATTCAAGTGATGAAACCAAGATCATAGCTATGGGAATATAAGGTAAATCTTATTTTGCATTTTTTAGCACCAATATTCATTCTTAAAAAATTGAAACTATGCATGATGAAAGAAAAATAAGTAAGCTCTTCCATATTAGAGTTATTTCAAAAAACATAATGATTGATACACTCTTTGATATTGATTCAAAAGATAAAATTATTTATGAATAGATTTTTAAGGCATTGGGACTTAAAAGTAAGCCTCATCCAATATCATTCCATTTAGGTTGAATATGCGTAGAAGCTAAGTTATAGGTATCTAAATAATGTAAGCTCATAAATACAATCTAACTCTAAGTTCATAAATGAGTTGGACTTAGATGTCATACCACTTAATATTTGTGGAATTGTTTTTAGAACTCCTTATTTGTATGACAAGAAAATTATCTTTTATAGGGAGGAGAATGGGTATTACCTTAAAAAGGATGACATTGAGTACATTGTAAGAGCCCATCATTTGAAGACTAACCTATCTCTTATTACTAGAGGACAAATGAAAAGGTTTGTAAATGAAATAATTAATTTTGTACTCATGATTATAAAAGCCAAGGATGATGATAAATCCTAAGCTTTTAAGTGTTTCAGGGACCATAGGGATTAATTCCAAGGAGAATGATACAAAGTGAGATCCAATTATAGTAAGATGAAACTCTTCTTAATATTGGCATATATAGGTTATATATGTATTAAAATAAAGAAATAAATAAGTAAGTTTTGGTGTTTCATGAGAAAGTAGTCATTTAACCAAGTGCTTCTCCATGTAGAGTAACCACTACGTTGAAAGATGATACATGGAGAATGTGTGTATATTGTTGGGAATTGAACAAAATTATGGTGACGAGAAGTTACCCTCTTCCTCATATTGATGATTTGTTGGATCAATTAAAAATGCAACTTATACTTTGATGAGTAATAATTAGGTATTTTAGTGGGGAGGTAAATAGAAAATATCCTTTTAGACCTTGAAAGAAAATATTGTTAGAAAATTATATATTACAGAGCAATGGAACACATATAATATTTCATAAATATAAACACAGAAAATGCATAAACTAGAGAGACACAGATATACGTGGTTCACCCAGTTTGGGCTACGTCCACCTCGAATAGCCAGTCCTTCCTTTATATTATCTAGCAAAATGAAGAGACACAACCTACAACAGATCCGTTGTAATATCCTCTGTTTTTTCTCACAATCTCACCTCTCTGCTTCTCGATCAGAGAATACACATATTATTACATAGACTTAATACAATGCCCTCATACAAAGAGAGGGGTTGCCTCCTAGGACTGTGTTGATGCCTCAAAAATCGTTGCATCAACATCGGGGAAAACCACCCAGTCCAGACCTTAATGCAGCTCCTTTTCTGTTTGGGATGGTGGCTTCGACTGGATATAATGGGACCAGTTTCCCAATGATGAATAAAAAGGGGATGGATGAGTGACTGGTTTTCTAATAAGTGATAATGGATGGATGATTTAGTATAAAGAGCGAAAATACAAATAACTATTCTATCCCGGGAAATTTCTATTCTTAAGTGCAACGCTTGATGATCTCTGTTCATCAATAAGCATATAGATGACTCTACTCGATAAGCATAAACATTCATTCATATAATAATTGCTTTGTTCAAATAGTTGAACAAAGTAATTAATAAAACATTGTTATACTTGTCTTTTATATATTACTGATACATGTATGACTAAAAGAAAAGCATCCTGTAAACATCCAATAGTGGAAAGTATAAAGAATGTTGTTGAAACACATGCATATATTCAATAATAGCAAGAGTAATCAAATAACAATTCACATAAAAAGAATGAATTCAGACATAGATAGTAGTACCATATGAGCTGCAAATCATTCCCAACATCAATCGCAATTCGAATTCCTTCTTTCAACTCATAGATACTTTTTAATAAAGGCAGTAGTGCACATCCACATAAAAGCTTCGTTGTCAAAAATTGGAATAATTGGCCCAGTCTCTATAAAAAATATACCTGAAGTACAATAGAGCAACTTCAGGTTTAAGTCATATACAAAAACTCAGGACCCTTTCTAAATGCATGAAAGGCTCTATAAATACTTAATTAAACTAACTAACTACAAAATTAAAATGCTATTTAATTGGTATAATTTGATCTTGAATATCTCCTTCACAACAATTTGGTAGTCGGCAGAATGATTCATCACTCTTGTTGTTTTCCCTTTGATCTGAGTTGGCATATCGCTAGCATCGGTTCCACTTCTTGAGGGTGGCAGAGACGAGAATTGAGCTGAACCGAATATGTGGCATCGTGTATATCGGGAATGATACACATGATTGCATCTGTTAGACACTTGAGGGCGGCTCTCTGGCTGTATGGTTTTACTAGGAATAACCAATAAGTGTCCCAAGTTAAAATTTGAATACCTGTAATCAACCTCCCATTCTTTTCCAACTCTTGATAACATGATTGCTCCAATGTTTTAGCCGATAGTAATTTACCTGGTGTACATTGAGAGATCATATTAGATAAATAGAGAGTATTGTTAATTAATTCAATCAAATTACTTGTGGATAATTTGCATCTAGAAACTGCTCTTTCTGCCTTCATCAATTGGGACTGCCATTCCAAGAATAGGATTTCTTTATGTGATTCTAGGATTTTAGGCAAATTTGCTGCCTATCCCTCACTAGTATCCTGCCAAGTAAGAAAATTTGTTAAGGTGTCATTGGCCTGCTCTAAGTCCTGTCTAGCATCAACTGATTTATCGATTATTGAGGCTGTTATGTCACACAGGGGCTCAACTTGAGAAATTTTATGACATAATAATCTTATTTGTGTTACAAGTGCCTTATTAATTTGTAGTGCTTCTGCCCTGAAATCGGCAGGTTGCGGAAGACTCTTGAACTTCTCTATTTGAAGTGATAATTGAGCAATTTGCTCATCTTTTGTCTTTACCATTAGTTCATTCATCATCTTCAATTTTGCCAATGCTTCCGATAATTCTTTCTGCCTTTGAATCGTGCTTGAATCTACCCTTTGTTTCTCTTCTAGTAGCTGCTTGTTCAGTTGATTATTTAACTGTTGCTGAGTTGACAATTGCCGTTCTAATTGTTTTGCTTTCTGCTGTGCCTCTGATAGCTGTGCTTGTAACAAAATGATTGCTTAGTCTTTTTCTTTTAGCAAATCACTCACTTCCGATGCCTTGTCCGTGGTGGCCGCCAAATAGGCTCCGGCATACTGCGACAATTTTGTTAGGTCATCGGAAGGATTGAACTCCTCCTTCCAAACTACGTTGGCTATCTCTGTTTGTTCGGGGAATAGGGAAGGTTGATCAATCGTTATCCTTTTCCGCTGTCGCTTTACTACGGCCCTATGTTTTGGGCTGTAAAAGACATCCAATGGAGGTATATCCTCCACCTGCAAAATGATTTGATCCGAAGGATCTTTCGGAATTATTTCTAAGTCTGTACTAGGGGGTAGGCCACTGGTTCCTTCACTTGGAACCTTTTTTGACGTTGTATCCTGTGTATCTGTCGCTTTGGATGTATCGACATCTTTTGATCTTTCCAGATTGCTTATGATTGATTCGAATTGCTGCCATTCTTGGAGCAATTTCGGGTCAATTTGGGTATCAAAATTCACATCCTTGCTGCTCTTATCCTGCTCCTTTTTCTGTTCCTTCTCATGTATTTTCTCTTGTTCTTTCCTTCGCGCGTCCTCCTGTTCTTTCCTCTGTACTTCCTCTTGCTCTTTCCTCTGGAGTTCCTCCTGTTCTTTCCTCTGGAGTTCCTCCTGTTCTTTTCTTTGGACTTCTTCAAAAATTTATGATGTAGCAGGAGGTTCGTTGGTAAGTCGATGTTCGGGCTCGCTTGATTATGTCATCGGGGTAGTAGCAAGTAAATCTAGAGGCAGAGTTTGCAACCTCTGCTCTCTGAGTTTGTTAAATTCCACTAACCCGTCGTCGTGATATCTCATTTTAGCTAATGTTTGAACCTGAAATAATGACTCCGCCGAAGAAAATAGATCATCAAACTCATCTTCTTTATGTTCAAACTTAGTGAGTTTTGCCTGATCCAGTACATTATAGACGATTTTCCTTGGATCAAATCGTCTATTAGGAAGAGTGGCGAGATTCAGTATATTTATCTTTTCTGCTTCTTTCTCTGCATGCTTATAGTCATGCAGAGTGTAAACACCACACCCTAGAGGAAAAGGAGGCCAAACTTGCTTCTTTGAATTCCTCAGAGTCTTGGTCGCTCCTACGGACGTAAGATGCTATGCTATCTCTCTAGCCAATATTTTGTCGGGTATGTACAAGGGGAGAACATGAGGCCTGGCAAGACTACCAAAAACTCTTATATATGTAAATTTATCTTCTCCGAACCAGTCTCCTAGGGTAGTCAAGTCAATCTCTGCTTGCGAGGAAATCTTAGGAGCAGGCTTGTCAAAAATTGCATAGTAATTGGGCAACATAAAACCATTGCAAACTTGATATAGGTGGTCTTTATAATAGGCCTTCCACAACTCCTGGTGATAGATATGAATCGGCATGGGGTCCTGTGGAGTCCATCTCCACCCCAGCATAGGAAATTCAGAGTTAAAACAAAGAGTATCTAAGATGTAGGCACTATAATAAAATGGAGGAATAGACCTATCGGTAACACGAGTTTTATTTCTGAACTCAAGAATAGCAGTTGCTAACTTGTCAGATAATATATTCCCCCAATCCATTATTTCGCTATTCACTGCTTCTTCCATTAAAGGAACCATATCTATTGAGAATTTTGAGGAATCATGCAACCCCCAAATTCTACACATCATCGCCCCAGTGTAACAATAAGGAGAACACAAGGAATTGACATAGTACTTACCCGAGGACTCATGCTTGTGTTTTGCGGGGTTCTGTCTCCATTCCCGTATAGGTGCTGATTCAGTTTCGTTTTCATCTCTGAACTTCTCCAGAAATGCTTTGTTGCACTTCTTCTCTGGTTCAGGCAAATGGTACATTTGTCTCAAATCATTGGGTTGAAATGAACCGAAGACTCTCCCATCGACTGTGCAAAATGTTCTGTTTTTAATCAGGATTGCCTCAACTGCCCACCTTACTACATCTGTGTATGGAAGAATTTGCTCTCGAGCCGCTATTCGGTGTAAGTAAGAATCGGCTAAATCCTTTAGGGTAGCCTCAGACTTTCGGTTCGAACCTGCTGTAGCTTGTACTGATACTTCTTAAGGCTCTTCGACTTCAACCAGATTATAGATGCTCTGCCAACTAGTATTACCGAGACCAAGACATGTAGTGTCTGAGATCAATACTTTTTTACTTGGTCCCGGATCGGCGATAGATTGTCCTGTTACTGCGGAAGCTGAAGCTGTTCCAAATTTTTAAGATTTCTTCCCCATTTGGCCTAAGTTTGCTGCTTTGGAGGAGCTCTGCGCAGGAGATAAAATGAACGTAATGCAGAGAATAGGTGGTGCAAACCAAGTATGAAAGAATTATATCAATCAATGAATAATGGAGGATTAAAATAATATTGCTGCGGATACTATCTTTGAAGAGATTTTGGCATAACTGCTCCATTAATTGGCCGTTTAAACCTGTCAATCATTTAAATGCTCATCATATCGTTTATTCGCTGAATAATTAATTTAAGCGTGGCTTTGATTTTTTGGCGATTGATCACATGTGAATCATTATGGAGAATAGAAAGGCTTTTAATAATAATTTAACATAATATACCCAAGCCTTTACAATCCTTTTTGAAAGTCGCGCTTAGCTTTATCGCAATCGGAGATCGGAGGAATGCTCGAGTAGTTACATTTGTGTTATTGCGAAATCCCTGATCGCCGATAGTGATAAAGCCAATTTGCATCGGGAGTTAAGAAGGGTGAATTTTGTTTTGAGTATGCTATATTCCCCGATCGCTGATAGCGATATCGCATCGGAGCAAAGAGAGAGGACCTTTTGTTACAATCGCTTACCTTTCCCGATATCCAATAGTTATTCGCTTGTCGGATCGGAGGAAACCAATGGGTCCTTTTGTTATGCATCCTTTGTTATTGCGATATGCGATCTCGTGATCGCTTTATCGCAATAATAAAAGAATTATTCATTTATTTTTATAAGACCGATTTATGTTCACTCAAAAGGTTTATAATATATTGTTTCTTTTCGGACCTTTTGAGGAATGATAAGTTAATGCCAATTTTATTTATAAATCTAAAAGGGACCCATTTCATATTATAGTTTTGAAGGTAAAATTTTATGAAATGGGGGTTGTTGTACAGCACAACGGACTGTTGGCCCCCGGACGCCCCAGCCGGGGGGGATCGTCCCCCCTAGACCCCCACGGGGGGGACAAGTCCCCCCCGCATGGAGGGTTGTACAAACTTCCTGGGCTATACATCCAACTGAAACAAAGACCTCTGAACAATCATGATCCACACACAACAGGACTTGGGTTGTGGATGCATGTAGTATGGCATGGGAAAGACACTAGAGGTAGGGTTGCCTAGTAGAGATAGTATGGCATATGGGTGTGAAGTATTGTTATTGTGTACATATTGTGTTGTGTACATGTCATACATGTTTTGTTGTGTGCATCTGGTACTGTGTCATGTGTATTGTCTAGTCATTGTACTGTGACATGTGTGCATGTTGTGTTGTACACAGGTGTATGTGTTGTGTCTTACACTGTGTGTAGGTGTATGTGTTGTGTTGTACACTATGTATGTGTGTGTGTGTGAAGGGTTTGTTCTTAGGATCCTTGGAGGCTGTGGGTTGAAGCCTCGTAACAACTTGGGTTCCCTAGAGGTTTTGGGTTGGAGTTATGTAACAACTTAGGTTCCCTGGAGGTTGTGGTTGAGATAGTAGTCCCGGGAGCCATGGACAACTTGGGATTAGACCAACCTTGAGTTGCCGATATTGAGGGTAGAGGCAATATAGTCTTTGGATGCCCTTGTTGTTGATATTTCATATGGAAGAGAAGGCACTGGGTGCTTACCGAGTTTGGCAACTGATCCAATGTGTGTACGTGGTCAAAGAGAAGAGAAGGCACTGGGTGCTTATCGGGTTTGGTAACCGATTGAATGTTTGTACGGAAAAGACAAAGAAAAAACACATAAGGAACGAACCACTTGAAGATAAGTATCAAAATTTTATTTTAGTTTTAATTATGCACATAGTCTAAGATTTTGATTTATGATGGTTGAGTTTTGAAATAACTAAATGTGATATGTTTATGTATGATGATTTGATCAAGGAGCTAATTTGACTTGTATGACAAGATTTAAACAGAATTATAAGTGTACCTTATTGATGAGCTGCCAATGACGTATGATTTGAATTTATTTCAATTCCTTTTGATTGTAATGGAAATTATGTGCTTAGTACATGAAAGCATGGACATGCCCAGTTTGGGTGGTTGGAACTGACTACAAGAGTGTTAGAAACAACATAAAAAGGAATTGGAACATGCAACACTGTGTTGCTAAAGCATTCAGGAACACGACCATTTTGGGACACTGGTACCCAATCATGTCCATTGATTTACATGAGCATGCTATGACCGATATGATGGTTTTGAGGAAGGGATATGCCTTCATTTTTGGACCTTTTGATGTGAGGAAACCTTGCCAAGGGATGGATCGCCCAAGGGACTACGTAATAGAGAAGGGGATTCCATGGAACTTGGAAGGTGAGTGACTGCACGAAAGGGGGTGACCGGATTTCCCAAGGGATTGGGAACCTGAGAAGGGAAGGTCGGGGAATAATTTTTTTTGGTCATTAACATTTCTAGATGGAATTAGAAGCACATTGGGAGTGTGCCTTGGAACAATGAGCCCTTAATTGTTCACTAATAGGATTGTAGCATTGGACATTGGATGCAGACTTTGTTTTGGTAGCAGATCATGGACTTCTTGGGAAGGAGGTGAAACCTGGTATTACTTTGAGGGTGGAGGCATGAGCCTCTAGATTCCCTTGTTGCTGATGTATGCATCATATCCTTTTATTTGTTGGTTGAAAAAAATGTGCATGTGTAGGTATGTGTATATTATTGTAAATATTGTATTGAGTTGTGTTTATAAATCTCCATAGACAATATGATTATTTGTTGGTTGAAGAAATTGTGCATAAGTATTTATGTTGTCAATGTAAATACTGCATCTAGTTGGGTTTATAAAGCTCCATATGCAGTATGTTTGTCATGTTTTCAGCAATTTTCATTGTAAATATTGCATCGAGATACGCTTATAAAGCTCCACGGGCATTATGTTTTGCTGGTCATAAGTGTCATTGAACACCGAGGACGGTGTTCCCACTAGGGGGAGAGGTTTGTAATCTCCCCTTGTTGATTTTCCACGTAAATAAAAAATAAGACCAAGGTCATGGGACACATATTCCAAGTTGAATGGAGGGGTAAACATTATAGTGGGCATTACTTGTGGTTTAATTAATGGCTATGGAAATTGGCAAAGGCAAAGTGGCAATAAATGGCATTTAATTATGAAAATAAAGGAAAATAGGAGAAAAGGAAGGTGAAGAGACACAAATTTGCATGCAAGGGAAATTAGAGGAAAATGAAGAAAAAGGAGACACCAATGATAAAAAGGCATCAAAGAATCATTTCACATCTTTTGGTTCAATTTTTTGTCAGCCTTAGCTTTGCTCTCTTACACTCTAGCACATTTATAACATTCACTTGAACTTGGAGAAAGTGAGTAAAGGACAAGCAAGGAATTGGTGGGAAACAAAAGAGAAGGTTGGATCAACAAATACAATAGGGATACTTTTTAGGCAACATGTTGCATGTGTGATTTCCTTGTTGGATTTTGGATGCATGGCATATGCATGTGGTTCCTTGGTTATGTGTTGTCACTGGCATATATTTTTGCTTGGATTGACAATGGTTTCAACCCTGCCTTGCCATTTCCTAGATAATCGTGATGCAGTGGTTCCCCATTTGGATTTTTGATTGGTTCTCAGGTTCCCTGTGGATGTGGGTTGGGATAGAACCTTTGGAGCCCTAAAACAACTTGGGTTCCCTCCATGGATCTCCCATTTCAGCCCACAACTTGGGTTCCTTGGAGGTTGTGGGTTGAGATGGGAGATCTTTGGAGCCTTATAATAGTTTGGGTTCCCTGGTGGCTATGGGTTGAGATAGAATCCATATAGCCCCGCGTAGCTTGGGAAGAGACCAATCTGGTTGGTATTAGTGATTTCTGGACTAGTTAGGTGAAATCACTGTGGTTGAGGGTTGACGAGGTATGGCCTCTAGAAGCCCTGGCTGGTTTTATTTTGGTTTAACCCATATGATCCCACATTCATGCTTGGAATATGGCGCGAGCATGATTGGCTGAAAGAGATATTTTGGTTCAACCAATCTATGGTTGGGTGGTACGTGGAAGTCCCTGACTTGCTTGACAATTCCATATGTTAATATGAGCTATTTTCCTATTGTGATATATGAGCAAATGTACTAACTATCATGTTGATCTTATGGCTAATTTTTCATGGTTTCTATTTTGGTTATATGCTAGTTATATGCATGGTTCTATGCTGTGCTCTTACTATTAATCTCTCTCGTGATTTGATAAGTTATTCAATGGTTGATGAATGCATGGGCTAACAAGTGTTGTTGCAGAGAGCTTGAGAGGGAATAGAGCCTTCTTGGAGATTCTCAAATGAAGTTCAAAAGTTTATGATCAGATATGCATTCATGACTTGTAACTTCTATGCTTACCATGTGTTTGACAAAATGAGTGTCATGTATTTTGCATCTCTAAGTCAAGATCTTGCTCAAGTTTTGAATGGTTGGAATTGTTATCATCATAGTTATGTGTATGGAAATTCATAGATAGTTTTGGGTAGTGGTATGAAGGCTATCCTGAAAAGTGGCATAGATCTTGCCACCACATGCACATAATTGGGGATTTTGAGTCATAATTGCATGGAAACAGGCTTGTGGGTGCAGTTATAACCTCCGAACCACATGGATGTTGTGTTATGGGTGCGGTTGTGGAGTTAAGCTAGAGAAAAGGAGTTCCAACTCAGGGATTGACCACTTGGGGTGGATGTTAGGATCCTAAGTGGTATGTAGTCTCTGATGGATGTCAGTATGCGTTATGGTTTGTAGGCCCCACTTCCATAACTAGAACTTGGAGGTTGGGTCATATCATAGCGACACTTAGCTCATTTTTACCCCAAAAAGCTTGTAAAAGTTGGTAAAGGTGGCAGGGAGTGTTACAAGCTCACATGGCATGTACAAAATGCTGACATGGAAAATGTTGAAAATGACATGTAGCAGTGTGTGAAATGACACACAATAACTATGTTGAAAATTTATGTTTGGATGCATATACTGATGTGGAATATGTTGGTTGGTGGGTGAATCCACATGGTAGTGGCGTGGTGAGTTCTTGAAATGATAAATCTATTCAACAAAATGTTAATTATAATTGAGAGGAAATGGGCTGTGAATTGAAAACCTCTTAAAAACCAAATACATAACATATTATTTTAACCAATTTATCAGATTCATGTAATTTGATATGAGATTCATTTGGTATATTCTTGAACAAATAATTTAAAAATATATTAGAGAAATTGGACAACCTATGTCTATTATAAGTAATTCTCAATATCTAACACAAATGAAGGCCAATTATGGTAAGCTAATGGTCAATTTTGAATCATTAAACCACCCTAGACATATCTATACAATATGATGAGCCCAAATAACTACCAATTTATACATATTTGAAGTGCACCGTTAAATCTTTGATCTTAGATGTGACCCAAACATAGACCAAATTTAGCAACATTAACATTGATCTTGACTATTTAGAATGCACCACATGTAATGGTAATGTTTGATCTGACAAAAAAACAACAACTTGGAGTTTGCAAAAACCAAGCACGAGATTCAAATATGATTTTGCAACAAAAAAATTTGTAAAAACCCTGGTGAAAATTCCATGTAAAAATAGATAAGACCACGGTTTATGGGACACATATTCCAGGTTGAATGGTGGGCAAAACATCCTAGTGGGTGTTCATTTCGGTTATTTTGGCTAAAGGAAATTGGAAAAGGTAATAACAAAGGCTTTGGAAAGGCAAAATGGCATTTTGACACAATTGTTTATGAAAATAATGGAAAATAGGAGAAAAGGAAAGTGAAAGGTCACAAGTTGCATGTGAGGAGGAAATTCAAGGAAAAAAATGGAAAATGAAGAAAATAGAGGCCTTATTGATGAAAAGGCTTCTGAGGATCAGTTGGCAAGATTTTTCTCAGGTTTTTGCTTTGGAGTAAGAAAGGCAAAGAAGGCAAGAAGAAGGAAGGAGCAAGCAATCAAGGAAGAATCAAGAAACTACAACAGGTATACTTATAGGTAATAGATTGCATTTGTTATTTCCTTTCTAAATTTGGAATGCATGGTATTGCATGTGGTTCTTTGCTATTATGGCATGGGTTTTGCCAGGTGTGACAGTGTTTTTAGCCTAGCCTTGCCATTTCCGAATAACCATGGTGTGATGGGGTTCTCATGGTTTGGTTGAGATGGATTTACCGATGGATTCAAAGTTGAGTGAGGTTGATCTCTAAATGATAGAACACATGGCCTAGTAACCTCTGAACCAGACTGCGGGTTGTGGTAAAGTCAAATTTTGTGTTGCCTTGATGGGCCTACGAATCCTTGCTAGTGAATGGGGGGATATACGGTAAGTCCTAGAGGTGGATTGCTCTTAGGATTTGTAATCCTTGGATGGGATATGCAGTAAATCTTGGAGAGTGGGTCTCGGCTTAGGGTCTGAGAGACTAGAAGACATGGAAATTTCTCACATTGTAGGTGGAGAAATCCGGTGGCATCCATGCGTGTTTTGGCCTAGTGACATGGTGGAGATAATGGTAAATCTTGTTATTACATGTTCATTGTGTTGGCCTAGTGATCCGGGATGGATTATGGTAAAGCTTGGTTTCTAGTGATGAGGGTGAGGAGGTTTAGCCTCGGTATGCCCCGGTTGGCTCTTTTCATTTGAGTCCCACATTTATGCTTGGAATATGGCGCGTGGTTCAATGGCTGAAGAGAGATTTGGCTCAGCCATTCTATGGCCAGGTGGAACGTGGTAGTCCCATCCTGGGTTTGGATTTTTCATCATCAATATGAGGTTACTTATCCTTGTATTTATATGAGTATTATATTGGTTTATATGTGGATCATATGGCTGATGTATCCTTGATATTTCCGTTGTTATTATGTTGGTTATAAGCATGTATTATGACAATGATGATGTATGGATTTCCTCATGTTTTGATTGGTAAATGAATGAACAATGTATCTATGACCTAATAGATGATAATGCAACTAATGATATAAGGGAACAGGGCTTCTTAGCAATTCTCAGAAAGTGTGATACCCCTATGCTTAAATATGTTGTTTACACCTGTAGATTGCATTGATGCCAAGTGTTTGACAGAATTTCAGTCCTGGTTGGGGATGGTCAGGCCAAATCCCGGAGTTAGTTTTTGGTTTATCAGTCTTATCATCACGTGTTTAATGGATTCTGGAAATTACAACAAGTTCTGGGTAGTGGTCGGAATTCTGGGCTTGAAAAGTGCCTTAAATCCCGTGGAATCTGGCACAGATCTGCTGGAAATAGTCCTTGAACGCAAGAATGCAGGCTTGTGGGAGTTTCCAAAGGTTTAAGAGCTTAAAAACTCAGTGGGACCTAGGGGCATGATACCTGAGTGGTTGGGATAGCTCATGGGAGTGTTGTTGCTGATGTGGAAGGTATGTTTAATGTGTTTATGTCGATTCCACTTCCTTAAGGTCACCTAGGAGGTTGAATCATATCATAGTATCCTCTCGTCACATGTTTACCCCGATCGATCGGTTACATGGGTAGATTTGGGAGGAGGATGTTACAAAATCTGTTCGAAAAAATCAGATCTAAAAATTTAGACAAATAAATATAAAAAAATAAACTAGATTTAGTTGTAAATTGTTGAAAAGAAAAGAAACTCCAATCACTATAGTTGAATGCTCCTAAAAGAATATAATAGATCTTTGATTCAAGATTTCAACAAATAAATAACTTCATCCAAGGAGTTTGATATATGGCTATGATATCATGAACACATATAGGCATATAACCAAGATCTATCCTATCTAAAATAACAAGGAAAGCATTAAAAAAATAAAAGTAGATCTATCAAATAACAAAGAGGAGGAATATGATTTACGTGGTCCAAAAGGTGGGGAAACATCTATGAAAGCAATGACATTTTACTTTTCATATAACTCTCCCAATTACAATAGCCCAAACACACACATTTATGGAGTTCAAATGGGATCCATACAACTCTCAAGCATATGGACAATCCAGCCTAAGGACACATAGCGTCTATGCTTATGTCAATATCATAATCCACCTTCCACTTTCCTTTAGTAACCAATAGAAATCTATAACATTGTTCATAAGGTACAAGCAATGGTGGAGATCAACCAATCCATAAAGGTTGATGATAATCTTGTTAAGAGATAATGGATAAGTAGTGGCTATGAATGACCTATGGCTGTAGCTCACCATTACCTAGGATAGGATACCACAAATAAATCCCAAATTTATCTCCATGTGCATGTGTTATATTACAAAATTCTAGTTAGGCCATGCTACATGTATAAGTGCCCCCCAAGTGATGTTATAATGCTCATCATTAAGGAACTAAGTACAAAATTATATCATGCCACTAGACAACATTAAAATACATTCTAATAGACAAACTAGCATGCTCTCTTCTTAAATATTGACTTTTACATAATATATAATCATACTAATTGGTCCTTCATCACTAGGATGTCAATATGTTTGGGATTTCGTTTAATGTATAGGGATGGTGAACACTATTTTTTTTGTGCCCCTACCTTTTTTCAATAACCTCATTTCTCCCCTTCTTCTTCTTGATCAATCTATTAGGTAGGGGTGCCCCTTGGTGCCATATCTTTATGTGTTGATGGTAAATTCCTTGGGGTACTTATTAGAAGCTATTCATATGCAAGGATGATTATGAGGTCTTTCTTTACCTAACAAGTTGAATATGGAGAACAACCATTTTGCAAATGACACATTTACTTATGTGTGTGTTGATCAAGATTCAATCGATGGTGCTAGAGATTGTTAAGTTATCTTCTACAAGGCCTTTGGGTGCTTCCCAGTGATAAAAAAAAATACTATTGTTTGGTGGGCCATGAAAAACCCATTGGTTGAATCACCCTGACATGGAATTTTTTACATTCAAGGGTCATAATGAGATATCTTGGCATCCCATTTGGTTTTACCTCTCTCTAGTTGTCACATGAGATTGGTATCTCCAACATTTGTAGTGTAATATTATCTTCTGGCATAGTAAAAAGTAAAATCTTTTTTGTTGGAAAGTTGACT
Source organism: Pinus taeda (assembly GCA_000404065.3). Taxonomy (NCBI): domain Eukaryota; kingdom Viridiplantae; phylum Streptophyta; class Pinopsida; order Pinales; family Pinaceae; genus Pinus; species Pinus taeda. The sequence continues at coordinate 20,702 of APFE030419098.1, forward strand.
ATGGTGGGAAAGATACTCCAAGCTTCTTATATATAATATGCATCATGTTGGTTTCCCGGTTGGGCTCAGTTTCACAAGCTAGTGTAGATCTTGCAATTATTTTTGTGGGCCAAGTCTAGTGGTGCTCAAGATACACCAATGGTGCCTTGGGTTGTCTTTCCTATGCCAAGGATGTGGGGGGGGCCTTGGTTTTATTGATATGGTGAATCAAAAGGAGTATTCTTGTAACTAAATGGGTGGTGTGATGTTTGGAGGGATCTTCTCCATGGAAGGCATTATTGTGACACACATTACATGTTGCACAACATATTAGCAAGATTAGGGGATCTTTTGGGTTATGTGATATCATTTTAGTGCCTTGATGTTTTTAGATTATAGGAAATTTTTTCAATAGTGTATGGATATAGTGGAAAAAGGTGTTGGGTTTGGTGAGGTGGTAGATGATAGGTAGTTATGTTGGGTGGGATTTGGCTAGAAGACCAATTTGGAGTTAGAGGTTATAGGATACCTACATTACGTATCTTCCTCATTTTCAAGTTCACTTATTGAGAAAGAAAATGATTTCTTTGGAGGGCTTTGTGGGATGCCAAGAATCACTCTTGGAACAAATGGAAAACCTTATCTTGTGAGTACGCCCTTGCTTACTTTAATAAACCACCACCACAAGGATAGTTGGCCTCAACCATTCATAAGACCTCTTCAAAACCACTATTGACATGTCAAAGACCATTTGGCGTAATTCATGGACATGACCCATTTTCTATAATGGGGAATTGGGTCATGGATATGACCCATTTGGTGTAACTAGTATTAAAGTCATGGGAGCCCTTGGTTCAATACAACTCTTATATGTTGTACTTCATCTTACATTGGCAACATAAGCTTGATCTAGTTCTTAACACAACCTAGGTGTTATTCGATGCTAAGAACTAGTGGATTTAGTAATTGCATAATGTGTGGTTATTGCAAATGTTATAAAAGATCCACGTGTTTGTTTGGCTAGTGATTAACTAGTTTTTTCCCAGTAAGTCTTGACTAGATAAGAGTGGCATCTTTGATGACCTTTGACCTTTATGTCTTAATAAAAAAATGGTGAATCATTTACCATGGAATTGTTATTTTTTTGGGTATGTGATATATTCTTTGCATAATCCAACCACACATTGTATATTGCATGCACTGGGCGTAGTGGGAGGGTCACAAGGGTGTAACAAGGGGAGTGAAGCCCCTGTTTCTCAAGGGATTCAGGGGTAGCACCTTGAAAAAAATATTTAAATGTTTTTTTTGTTGTTGTCTATTTTGACTGGTTTTTGACACATGATATTCACCTTCAATGGTTTTGTGGCACATGGTGGTTCAAACTACAGATTTGTAATTCCCATTAAGGAACTACAATTATATTATAGTCTAAGTTAAATGGATTGGTGATTAATGAATGCCACAACATATATTGTATTTTAATACTATAAAGAAGAATATAGTGAATAATATTTATGGTTTTCCTAGCTTTGGTTTCCAGGGTAAAAATCTGTGTTAATGTGTGTGTGTCATTGCATCCTTTCTATTTTTATTAAGATTATGTTTGCAATAATTAATTATATAGGGTTAAAGCATACATTTGGCATCATAATAGTTTTGGCTTCAGGGGGGTGTTTTTGTGGCTAAGGGGTTTGGCTTAGGCTTATTGTAGGCCTCGTTATAAGGGAGATTTATGGAATCAATTATATGGTGAAAGGCAATCTTGAGCAGTTCACATATAGAAATAGAGAAATTCAATGGGTAGGGTTTTGAGCAATGGAAGCTGAAAATGGATGATATGTTGGTGGGCAAGTATTAATGTAATTTTGAATCTAGGTACTACACCAGCAAGGATGTCAATAGATGATCGAACCAAGTTGGATGGAAAGGTAAAGAGCATAGTATAAGTGCCTGTCTCGTATTTAGTATTACTAGATGTTTCGGGAGAAGCTACAATGAAGGCATTATGAAACAAGTTAGGGGTTGTGTATCAATCTAAGTCCGAGTTGAACAATTTCTTCTTACAAAAAACATTGTATAACTAGAGGATAAAGGATGGAGACTCAATGATAGAGCATCTAAACATCTTCAATATTATGTTAAGTCGGCTATTATATGTTGATATGAAGATTTCAAATGAATATAAGTGTATTAGTTTATTGTGTTATTTACTAGACTCATGGGATAGTCTGGTTGTTGTTGTAGGTGGTAATGCAACTAATTTAAGTTTCAATGAAATAGTCTCATCCTTGTCAATGAAGGAAATGAGACGAAAAACATGGAAAGTCAAAACATAGATGAATTGTCAATAAGATGATGTTTCTAGATTAGAAATAAAAATAAATCGTCAAGTGGGAGATCTCAATATAGAGGAAAATCTAAATCTACAAACAAAATTGTAAATGTATATTGGAGGTGTGGAAAAGAAGGGCATTGCAAAAAAGGTTGTAGATCCAAAATTGCTAAGAAAGGGGAGGGATCTAAGGATGTTTCTTCTATAGAAAAATAAACCTCCTTATATGAAGGATGGGATGCATGCTTGGATTCTTCAAGTACACAGGTAGATCATGAGGCATGATTGGTCAACTCAGGTGCATCCTTTCATATGACTCCTCACAAGGAGTGGTTTTTCAAGTATGAAAGATACGATGGAAGTGATGTTTTCCTAGGAGATGACTTAACATTTAGAATAATACAGAAGGAAAAATTAAGTTGAAGCTTGAGGATGGAAGAATTAGAACACTCCTTAGTGTTCTGAACATCCCAGTACTAGCCATAAATTTGGTCATTGTAAGCAATGTGAGCGATGTAGGTGTAAAAACAATGTTTGAAAAGGATACTTGGATGATGGTTCGAGGAGCAATGGTATTTCTGAGGGGAGTTTAGATTGCAAATATATATAAGATATTGGGAATCATTGCTAGTGATGGGTGCAATAGTTATGTTGTTCCCGAGAATGGAGAGAGTGAAGGAAAAAAGCCTACAATATCTAGAGAAAATACTATGTTGTGGCACTAAAGATTGAGACATATCAAATAGAAAGGCCTTTAATTACTACATGGTAATGGTAAGGTAGAAGGCATGCTTATTGCTCCTTGCATTTTGATTTCCATGAACATTGTTTATATGGGAAACATAGTTAGGTAAGATTCTCATATGGTGCTACAAGGGTAGAGGGAATATTACAGTTGGTGCATAATGATATGTTTAGACCCATGTTGGTTCCTTCATGTGGGTAAATTTTTCTATTATGTCTCATTTATAGATGAATTATTGAGGAATACATGTATTTATTTCCTTGGGAATAAATATGAATTGTTTAACAAATTCAAAGAGTTTAAGGCTTTTGTGGAAAATTATACAAAGAGGAAAATCAAGGTGTTAAGGACAGATATTGGTGGAGAATTCTGTGGGAATGTATTCAAATAATTCTATTAAAAGTGTGGTATAGAAAGGTAGAATAATACTCCATACACACCTTAACAAAATAGATTTGTAGAAAGGATGAGCGTGACACTAATGAATAAAGCAAGGAGCATGATCAATGATGCTAAGTTATGATAGGAATTATGGAAGAGGTAGTGGACACTATGTGCTACTTGGTAATTAGATCACCCTCATCAGTGTTGGATGACACAACTCCACATGAGGTATGAATTGGTAAGAAATCCTCTCTTAAACATCTCAAAGTAGTTGGTTGTCATGCCTATGTACATGTTTCAAAGGAGAATAGAAGTAAGCTAGATAAAAAAATCGGAAAGCGTATCTAGAGAAACCAGATATGGTATAATTTAGATGTGGTATTTAGAGAAACCAAATATGTTTTTGAATATGATGTCTTACCAAGGGAGAAAGAACCTAAGAAGATAGAGTTTGAGTTAATGGATAATGAATCACACTCTATAGAAGAACATGAATAAGAAGAAGAAGAACTACATACTCCAAGATTGAAGAGACTGGTTAGGGAAAGAAGGTAGTTATAATGTATACCCCACCTTATTTATGTTCAAATTTTACTTTTTTTAGTATTGTTGATGATCCTATAATTTATAGGTAGGTAGTGGATTCAAAGGATGGAAAGCTTTCAAAAAATAGGCTATGGATGAAGAACTCTCATCCTTAGATAAAAATTAGGCTTGGGATCTAATGAAGTTTCCAACTAGAGAAACAAATGGTTTTTTTAAGAAGAAGTTGAATGCAAAATGAAAAGTGGAGAAATACAAAGCTCGACTAGTAGCAAAAAGTTATTCCTAGATAGAGGGAATTGAGTTTGATGAGATTTTAGATCCTATTGTTAAGTTAACTTCTAGTAGATTTCTTTTATTTCTTGTTTTTTATTTTGATTTTGAAGTAGAATAGATGGATATGAAGACAAACTCATACATGGGTATCTATAATAATAAATTTGGATAAAACAATGATAAGGATTTATGGTGAAGGGAAAAAAATAGTTGGTATAGAAGATGAAAAAGTTCATGTATGGGTTAAAGAATCACCAAGGACGTGGTATAAAAAATGTGATACTTGTATATTGGGACTTAGCTTCACAAGGAGCAAAGCATATCATTGTGTGTATTCCAAATTAGTTGCCGATCATCTTATTTATTTGGTATTGTATGTGGATGATACGTTTCTACTTGGAAATGACAAGGAAACCATCCAGGAAGTAAAAACTCAGTTGTCCTATAAATTTGACACAAAGGATCTTAGTGTTTCAAGTTTCATTTTGGGCACGGAAATTAAAATAGATTGAAAAAACATCCCAGATCTGGGTGCCTCCTCTCTCAACACATATACTACTACCACCCATGCCAACACACCATAACACATTCATGGCCAAGGTTAGGTGGTGATCTCACTCAGATTCTCACGGAGCTCACATTCAATGTGAGAGCAAGGGTGGCGAACAGATAGAACCTCGACATTTACACCATGCTCAAACATGGATTATAGAGTTAATTGGCAGGAGAACATACATTCCTACATTTTTTATGCTCTGCAAGTAGCTAATCTATGCTACATTCGCTAGACTTTGTTGCAAATCCTAGTAGCTCTCATTAGCATTGGTAACTGGTCTATGTTATGCTTGTTGTCCTCTGCCACAAGCAGTTGTTGCCTTGATTCATTGCTTTGTTGTTCCATTATTAACCTTTGTTGCACTCACTTTTGGACTAGCCTTACCAATATCTATCATTGGTCACTGTTATGCTAACTGGACTCTATTATTAGCATTCATTGCATTTGTTGGGCAATGAAGGCAAAATATATCGAAGTTGTGAGCAAAAATTATTCTTCCTAGGTAGTCATGTTATGAGAATAGGTCATGTGGGTCGTGGTGGGAATGGAAGATGGAATGGTAAACCTCCCCTGACTTGGCATGGTTCGAGAGTGGAGTATTATGATGAATATATGCCTCAGCATATCAAGCTCCTAATTGATGTTATGGAAGCTTAAGAGCTTAGGAATATGGGTGACGGTCATTGGGTTGTCAGGAACTTGTTGGGTCATCATCTAAGAGATTAGGAAGAGGTCTTACAAATTGCGGAAGGAAGAATTACAAACATGGAATTTCATCTAGTTTACTCTCGTTTGGATTTGAGAGCTCTCTTATGGGCTTTGGGAATTCAATTCCCTCCTCCTCCACCACCTCCAACTTTTTCTAATTTGCCGACACAATAGGAAAATTTAGACTTGCTTTTTTACCTCCTAGTCCTGAGATCCTAGTTCCTTAGAAATAAAAGGAAAAGGAACCATGCAACCTTGGGGAGCAAGCTCAAACTTTTGCTTAGGTAGAGAAAGTTCAAATTGCATCTAACAAGATTGTCATTACAACTATTCATGAAGGTGAAAATTCACAACAAAATGCCACGAACAGCTTGTATGATGTTTTCGTTGAGTGGGAGAACCCTCCATGGCTTCCAGAAGGCTACCACGACACTTTCAATATCCTTCCAAGAATGACCAAGCCCGTTAACAAGTTCCAGGAAATGATTTCACAGTTTCTGCTATGTCACTGCTTTTCCTATGCTCTTTTGATGTCTCTATCATGCATGTTTTTGTTAATGTATTTTGGAATAAAAAAATGTCCTGAGAATTATTAGGAGGATTGTCTTGTTTTCCCTCTCAAATGTAGATGGTCTCACCCTAGTATGCACCAAGATAGTATGGTTTTGGCATCCTAAATGTACTCATCTCAGACATTCTCTGCACATGTTAATCCATGCATGTACTCTATGTAATTTTGTGAAAATATAATGAAAGTTTTTCTTACTTACAAAAAGTAAATAGAGATTGAGAAAACAAAAAACTTTGGTTAAATCAAAAGAATTATGTTGAGACAACATTGCAAAGGTTTAATGTGCAAAAACATAAATTACTAAAGATTCCTATTCTTGTAGGTGTACAATTATCTGTAGATTAGTGTCCAAAGGCACAAGAAGATGAAGACAACATGTATTTTGTTCCACATGACAATGCAATTGGAAGTTTTATGTATGAATGGTCTATACTTGACTGAACATTACACATGCAATGGGAGTATTGAGTAAGTGTCTGTCAAAACCAAGGAAGGAGCATTGATAATAGTAAAGACATTTTTTAGCTATTTGTGTGGCACAATTGGTTATGTATTCTGTTACCAAGGAAGACCAAGCTTGGACAGAGTGTTGGAAGACATGGATTTTTTGATGTAGATTGGAGTTGATATCTGGATCGCAAAACATCTATAAGTGGGTATGTGTTTAATCTATTTGTAGGAGCAAACAATGGGATGAGTAAATGACAGTTTATAGTGGCATTTTAAACTATATAAACTGAATACATGGAAGCCACTCATGTAAGCAAGGAAGAAATAGGGTTACAAATATTTTGTTCATGTATTGGGTTGGTACAACAAGTTGTAAGGATGGATTTTGATAGTCATAATGCAGTCTTCTTGGCGAAGAACCCATCTTATCATTCTCAAATAAAGCATATTGATGTTCAATATCACTTTGTGAGAGATATGATTGAAGACAAGAAGGTGCTATGGGTAAAGGTGGAAAATTTGAAGAATATTATAGATTCGTTAACAAAATCTATGAGCACTGAGAAGTTCTCTCGGTGTAGAGAAAAAATGGGAATTATTAACATCGATTGTTGGTTGTTAGCACTTAAATCCGCCTTAGGTTGAAGAAAGGAAAAATTCAGGGTAACCACAAACCACGCTCAGTCTGGTAGCTAGCCTTACCAGAATAGGAGAGGGCTCTCTCCGAGTCACACTCAATGAATAGATAAACAATATGGTCTGAAATGACTTACAATGAATATTGATTTTAGGCTAGTAAATAAATATGGATACAAGAAACAATTTTTTATAAATTCTTGAGTTTCTGGGATGTATGGGATCAACGCACAACAATGAGCAGAGAATTTAAGACAAAGGCACAAATTACTTTGTGAGGCAAGATAGGCGGAAAGCCTAGCAATTGAATTTGAAATAATGCAAAATGGAAAGATTGTTTAGGAGGGTGAAAAGGGAATAGACACATGAATCCTTTTCAACAGAAGAAGAACACAGAACGTGAAACTTTCCCACAGGCAGAGCAATAAACATGAATTCTACCTTATCTTACTTAGAAAATTTCACTGAAATGAATATGAATGAACTGTGAAACATAACGAAATACATATGAAAGATAAAGAGAACACATTTGCTACACTCACGCCACAAGAATCTCATGAAACAGAGCCACTGCCTTTCGTTAATCCTATGTCAAAATATACAATGAAGAATTGAGTTTCTCTCCCAGAGTCTCCCAGAAATTACAAGCCAACCCTTTGCACATGGTTTGCATACAATAAATAGACTATGCCATGAGGAAAAACGACCAAGTGTAGTGTAAATGAGTGCGCCCACTTGGAGAAAGTCGCGAATCGAAATGTCGCGAAGCGGAAGTGATTTTGGCCTTTTTCTCTATATGCGCCGCACCCAAATCTATATGCGTCTCGCCGCTTTGGAGGATATTTTCAGGTACCTGTAGGAGTCAAAATTGTGCCCAAGTGTGCTTGTTGGAAAGCCTGACCTGTCTACTTTCCAACCCAAGTGGGATTTATAAATTTGGTGCTCATTTCCCCCTCCAAAACTTCATTCTCCAAAGACTGCTTCCTATGTGTCAAAATAGGGGCAAAGAGGTCATTTTTTGAGTGTTTTTGACCTCCTGGGGACTCAAATCATGCCCAAACTTCTTGTACATGCACCAGTAGGCATGATTTTTCATGCTGAATCCAAAAATGCAGGCCATTTGTGATTTGGAGCTCCCAATCCTAAGCGCCGCGCTAGTGGCGCGGCGCACAGGGAGAAAAAACCTGTGTTGTGCCCAAAAATTTGTCATGTGACCAAACTTGCCCAATTTTTTTTTTTTAAGTTTGGGCTGGAGATCCCCTATGAAGTGCTATGCTAGGCCACAGAGGCCTCAACCAATATTCGAAGCCGATCTTGCTCTTTTTGCCTCTTTTGCCTTTTTGTTGCTCTGCTCAATTTTGCCTTCAAACTCCTTATCCGAGCCTTTGAACTCATGTTCCGTGCCTTGTAGTGATAAAACATCTGCCTCAATATGGTTTTGTCCCTGTCGGCCTTCTCTAGCAGTCTCTCAAGGTGGATGTTGATACGTTTGAGCCAAGACTCTCGGTCATTGTTAATCTCTTGCTCCAATGGAGTGAGCTCAATCCTCCTATGTTGGGCAGCTTGGCGATTCTCACGGATGTTTTGTAGCTCCATGATCTCATGCTGGTCCTCAAGATGTTTGTTCCTCTACTCCAGATACCTGATAATCCATTTGGCCCTCTCTAAATTGAGTGACAAGTCTTGGATCTCCGTTTTCTGCTCCTGGATGGTCCTCTTAAGTTTGGCACTCTCCACATCTGCATCATCATCATGAATGACGATGAAGTCAGACTCCTGTTCACCTGATGGCCCCTCGTCATGCATGGGCCTCTTTCCCTTGTCCTGTACCTGTGTTGCCGATGTCGGAAGCGAGGCCCCTTCCACCCCGGGTGGAGTTAACACTCGCTTTGTAGCTGTAAACAAATGTCTACTGCCTCTCTGATAGGTGATGAATACTAGCATAGTAGTGGTCTCATGGCGCTCATACTGATGAGAAGGACCACCTATCTCATGCTCAACCTCTGATAATACCTGTGAAGTGCTGAAGAGGTCACGGGAGATGAAGTCCTCCCAAGAAATGCCCTGCAACCCCAGCTGATCATCCACCAAAATCTTAATAAGAGCAAAATGATAAACAATGTTAAGTTGCTGCTGAGGAGTTTTGTGTTGCATGAAGGTGTTCATCCTCTCTATGTTCCTGCAAATGAAATATGGGATGTTCATCATCCATACCCTGGTAAAGTGCATGAGCAACCTGATGTGATAGGCATACAGACGAGAGAACCTCCCCTCACAGCTGAAATACTTCATGATCAACTTCATGAGTGGAGCATATTCATCTTTCAAGTATCTGAATGGAAAGACTATTTGGATCTGCCTCAAGAAACTGGCCTTAATGTAAGGCTCATAATGTTGTTGATCCACCTTTTGTTTCTTGTGCTACTGTTCTCCAACATTCGGTATGCCGGTTTCTAATGAGACAGTTTCAGGTGTTAGTGTGAAGGTGACCCAGGCCAAGATAGAGTGACCTCCATGTAGGTGAAGCACAAAAAGACGGGCCAACTCATGATGAACTCGAACATTAGCCACCCTTTGACAAAACTCAAAACATGATAGATGCTGGAAACATGACATAGTAAGAGGGCAGGCCTGCAATTATGTGAGGGTAGTTGGCTCATCCCTAACATGTTTTCCACTTTTGTGATGTCTCCGAGGAGCCTGTTCTTCTGAGGATGAATCACTTTGGGTTTCCATTTCATACTCCGATGAATGCTCAGATGCCATGACTGTTGTATGTGGACTATGCTTGGGTGGCCTTTGATGATGGTATGAAACTGTTTGTTGATATGATCTATGCCACCAAGGGGAACAATACAAAAGGGAGTGTTAGGAAGGGAATAATATGATGGGAATAGGGGTTATGGGGAGAAATTTTGTTCAAGGATATGTAGGAGGGTTTGGGGATTTTATAGGGTAGGGTTTTGGGGTTTACATTGACCAATGAGTGGAGGGGTAGGTAATATGGGTTGAGTAATGTTTTAGGGTAGGGAAAATAGGGAAAAATGAGATAAGGGGAAAGGGAACAATGGAAAGGAGTGAAAAAATGAGAGGTGAAAGAGGAGCCTTGGCATCAACACAACAAGTTTTCAACCCTAGAGCAATGGCTTTGATGTTTTCAAGAGGTAGGGTTTAGGCTTTTTTTATTGCAATTATACATAGCCATGAACCACCATATGTTCACAAAATTTGATGAGCAAGCCAAGATATAGACCCTACCTATCGATTTGAAGGGTTTCAAAGAGATTTGTTGCAGGTTTGGCACAAATCCGGGCCTTTGTGGGTGTGCGCCGCACAGTAAACCCAGTGCACCACACTGGGTATATGCGTCGTGCCCGTGTTAACTTTACACTATGGTGTCGCACTCTATGCGTCTGGCTTTTTATATGCGCCGCGTCCCTCTGTGTGTGCGCCGCGCTCCTGAAAATGACTCCAAACTCACTCCAAATGCGTGCTTGCACTCTCACACTCACTTTGCAATGTTTCTCTCTTCCTTGGTGTTCACAATGACTTTGTTACTTGTGGAAACTTGGATATAAATATTTTTAAGTCATGGTTTAAATTTTTGCTTCCTCAAAACCCACTTTGCTATGTCTTGTTTTGGCACTTTTCACTGATTTAATGCAACACTGAATTTCACTTTTCCCTTTGAATTTTTAGCTAGAATGATGAAATTTTCAGCACTTTTTCCAGGGGTTGTATGACAGGGCATTTGGCCACGGAAATCATGACTGCACCTGAAGAGATCAACTGGAGACTCTTTTGAAAATTATCACAAATGACACACTGTTTGACTTTTCTTCAAAACAGAGTTTTGAAGAACA
>APFE030419098.1:41954-54415 GCA_000404065.3 Pinus taeda
TAATATTTATATTATTACTGTTTCTATTATTAATTATTTATATATACCTATAGTTATTATTTGTATTGTTGTTTCTATTTCACATTATAATAATAATGTGTTTTATATCATTCTTTTAAATGTTTATTATTATTATTTATATTATAATAATTAGGTTTCTTTTTATCCTTGAAATTCTACTTGCCTAGGTCTCTAAAGAGCAGCACGGTTAATTTTATTATGATAGCAGGTCAGGAATTTCTAATTACAAGCCAACCAACCCTTTGCAAATGGTTTGCATACAATAAATAGGCTATGCCATGAGGAAACAGAACGACCAAGAGTTGGCGAGTTTCTCAAATCATTACAAAATGGAGATGGAAAGCCAACCATTAGCTACAGGTGCAGTGTTACAAAAATGACAAATGGCTTGGGTGACTGTTTGCCTTCCTTTGCCACTTGGATAGAAGCCAAACTCTTTAAATTTTTCCTTAGTTGCCGAAAAAATGAAATGTAGATGAGTGGGCCCACTTGGAGAAAGTCACGAATCGAAATTTCGCAAAACGGAGGTGAATTTGGCCTTTTTCTCTATATGCGCTGTGCCACTTTGGAGGTTATTTTGAGGCACTTGTATGAGTCAAAATTGTGTCCAAGTGTGCTTGTTGGAAAGCTGGTCTGTCTACTTTCCAACCCAAGTGGAATTTCTAAATTTGGTGCTCATTTGCCCCTCCAAATCTTCATTCTCCCAAGACTGCCTTGTATGTGTCAAAATAGGGGCAGAGAGGTCATTTTTTGAGTGTTTTTGACCTCATGGAGACTAAAATCATGCCCAAATTTCTTGTCCATGTACCAATCATTGTGATTTTGCATGCTGAATCCAAAAATGCAAGCCATTTGCAATTTGGAGCTCCCAATCCTAAGCGCCGCGCCAATGGCGCGGCGCACAGGGAGAAAAAACCTGTGTTGTGACCAAAAATTTTCCATGTGACCAAAATTGCCCCAAATTTCTTGAAATTTGGGCTGGAAGTTCTCTAAGAGGTACTATTCTAGGCCACAGAGGCTTCAGCCAAGATTCGAAGCTGATCTTGCTCTTTTTGCCTCTTTTGCCTCTTTGTCGCTTTGCTCAATTTTGCCTTCAAGCTCCTTATCTGAGCCTTTGAACTCATGTTCCGTGCCCTATAATGCTAAACCATCCACCTCAGTATGGTTTTGTCCCTGTCGGCCTTCTCCAAATTGAGTGAAAAGTCTTCGATCTTCGTTTTCTGCTCCTGGATGGTCATCCTAAGTTTGGCACTCTCCACATCTGCAACATCATCCTGAATGAGGATGAAGTCGGCCTCCTGTTCAGCTCATGGTCCCTTGTCATGCATGGGCCTCTTGCCCTTGTCCTGTACCTGTGTTGTCGATGCCGGAAATGAGGCCCCTTCCACCATGGGTGGAGATAACACTCGCTTTGCTGCTGCAAACAAGTGCCTACTGCCTCTCTGATATGTGATTAATACTGGCATAGTAGTGGTCTCGTGGTGCTCATACTGATGAGAAGGACCACCTATCTCATGCTCTGCCTCTGATAATGCCTGTGAAGTGCTGAAGAGGTCACAGGTAATGAAGTCCTCCCAAGCAATGCCCTGCAATCCCAACTGATGATCTACCAAAATCCAGATAAGAGCAAAGTGGTAAACACTGTTAAGTTGCTGCTGAGGGGTCTTATGTTGCATGAAGGTGTTCATCCTCTCTATGTTCTTGCAAATGAAAAATGGGAGGTTCATCATTCACACCCTAGTAAAGTGCATGAGCAACCTGATGTGATAGGCATATAGACGAGAGAACCTCCCCTCACAGCTGAAGTACTTCATGATCAATTTCATTAGCGGAGCATATTCATCTTTCAAATATCTAAATGGAAAGACTCTTGTGAGCTGCCTCAAGAAACTGGCCTTAATGTAAGGCTCATAATGTTGCCTATCCACCTTCTATTTCTTGTGCCACTATTCTCCAACATTTGGTATGTCGGTTGCTCATGAGATAGTTTCGGGTGTCAATGTGAAGGTGACCCCGGCCAAGATAGACTGACCTCCATCTAGGTGAAGCACAAAAGTACGGGCCAACTCATGATGAAATCTAAAATTAGCCACCCTTTGACAAAATTCAAAACATGATAGATGCTGGAAGCATGACATAGCAACAGGGCAAACCTGCAGTTCTGTGAGGGTGGTTGGCTCATCCCTAACATGTTTGCCACTCTTGTGATGTCTCTTGGGAGCCTATTCTTCCGAGGATGAATCACTTTATGTCTCCATCTCATACTCTGATGAATTCTCAGATGCCATGACTGTTGTGTGTACTGTAGTTGGGCTACCCTTTGATGATGGTGTGAAACTAGGTGTTGTTGTGATATCTGCCACCAAGGGGAACAATTAAAAAAAGGAGTATTAGGAGGGGAATAATATGATGGGAATAGGGGTTATGGGGAGAAGTTGTGTTTAGCGATATGTAGGAGGGTTTGGGGATTTGATAGGGTAGGGTTTTTGGGTTTACCTTGACCAATGAGTGGAGGGATAGGGGATAGGGTTTGGTAGTGTTTTAAGGTAGGGATAATAGGAAAAATGAGAAAGGGGGGATAGGGAAAAATGGTAAGAAAGGGAAAAATGAGGGGTGAAAATGGAGCCTTGGCACTAACACCACAATTTTACAACCCTAGCAACCATGGCTTTGATGTTTTTTTAGTGGTTGGTTTTATGAGTTTTGTTGCAATTATACATAGCCATGAACCACCATAACATTCACAAAATTTGATGAGCAAGCCACGATATAGAGCCTACCTGTCGATTTGAGGGGTTTCACAAGCAACTTGAGGCAATTTGGCACAATTTCAGGCCTCTGTGGGTGTGCACCGCGCAACCAACACAGTGTGTTGCACTCTTTATATGCGCCACGCCCTTGTAAACTTTGCACTGTGGGGTGGCTCTGTGTGTGCTGCGCTCTGTATGTGCGTCGCGCCCCTCTGTGTGTGCACTGCGCTCCTGAAAATGACTCCCACTCACTCCAAACGCGTGCTTTGCACTCTCAAACACCTTGCTATGTTTCTCAATAACCTTGATTTGCATAATGACCTTGATTTTTATGGAAACTTGTATATAAAGACTTTGAAGTCATGGGTTTAATGTTTTCTTCTTCAAAAACCCACTTTGCTAATGTTTCATTTTGGCTCTTTTCACTGACTTAAAGCAACACTGAATTTCACTTTTCCCTTTGAAATTTTAGCTCAAATAATGAATTTTCGGCATTCTTTGTAGGGGTTGCATGATAGGGCATTTGGCCACGGAAACCATGATTGCACCTGAATAAATCAACTGGCGACTTTTTTGAAAATTTTATCACAAACGACACACTGTTTGACCTTTCTTCAAAACAAAGTTTTGAAGAACAATCGAAGTTTGTCCACATGATGATGAAACTCTTTGAATCATAACTTTGTAAGGGCCTCCCTCAGGCCTGCATGGCTTTATTGGACATATTTGAAGACCAAATTGATTAATCCCTAAACCTAATGGTTGAAAATGACTTTTGTCCATTAAAGGACCAGACCTTGACTGTCATGGACTTTAGTGATCATTGACAAAAGACCTAAGCTACCAGGAGCTAGACATGAGGGGAAATAACTTAGCACGACCTTTTTCGTCAGATTATGGCATGCCCCTAGTGGAATGCAGCTGAGTGAATGGAGCGGGACTCCTAAATATGAAATGCAGAAAGAGTTTTGATCTCTGACGAAGGACTGACCATACCGACTCTAACAGTCATCATCATGAACCAATACCATAATAATGGTGTTGTCAGTTGCGGCCAAGTAGAGGAAATAATTGTGGCGATAGTCAGGGGGGTGCAATAAAGGAGCACTGGAGAGCATGTTCTTAAGGGAATCAAAGGATTGTTGGGAAATTTCATCCCAAATGAATGGGATCCCCTTTTTGAGCAAATTAGTAAATCCCTTGGTGACTTCAGCATAATTAGGGACAAAGTGACGAAGAAAATTAGCCTTTCTTTGCAAACTTTGCAATTGATGCAGTGAGGTAGGAGGGGGTAAGTTTACAATAGCTTCAACTTTCAAAGGATCTATTTAGATAACCTTCTTGGGACACAAAAAAACCCAAGATCCGACTAGATTCCACACAAAAAAACACATTTGTGTGGATTAAGACAAATATTATAGTGTTGACAATGCAGAAATATGGCTCGAAGTTCTTCCAGATGGTCATGACACTCAGTAGAATGAGTTGTTAAGTCGTCTAGATAAGGTTGAACAATGTGTATGACATTGCTCTCTAAAAGGCAACACTAACATTTTTCAAGCCAAAATGGAGCTTATTATAGGGAAAAATTCCCCATGGATAGATGAAGGTCGCCTTGTGTTGATCAACAGTTAATATGTTGATCTGGTTGTAACCAGAAAAGCAATCCATAAAGGAGAAAATCTCACTCCCATCACACTCATCGATGATTTGATCAATAAACAGAGTGGGATAGTTATCTTTCAAGCATGCGCGATTGATGTCATGTAATCAACACAAACTTGGATTGTTCCCTGCTTTTTAGTAGTAGGTACAATTTTAGAAACCTAATCTGTGAATGGGATATGATAGATGAAACCATCTTTTAAAATCTTTTCAACTTATGTTTTAATAGCAGCAGCCTTGCTAGGATGCACGGGACAGAGTCGTTGACGAACAGGCTTCACATAAGGATATGTAGGTATTTCATGCACCATAATAGTTGGATCAATACCAGGCATTTCCTCATATGAAAAAGTTAAGACATTGCAAAATTATTTGAAAAGGTTGGTGTAAACCCTGATCTCATTGAGAGAATAGGAAACCCCAATGTGAATGTTCTCAACAATCCTAATTTTAATGGAAATATCAAGAGGCATGGTGGCAATAATATTTCCCATATTACCTTCAGACAAGACTTCATGCACTAAAACATGTGTTTGAAGAGGATGTGTCAGGTTATGAGAAACAAAAGCTTCAAGACATGAACGAATCACACTTAGGCTTGGAAGAAATGAAGAACGATGATGAATATCTCTCCAAGGAGTTTTGTCAAGAGACATAACCTCAACATTACTATTGTCAATGGGGAATGTCTCGTTCAAAGGATCCAAGGACTCCCAAGAACCAAGCCAAGGAGATTGTGCATAGGTATCTAGGTTCATACTGAAAACAACATGACTTGTTGAAGTAGCTACTGACGCCAAGACAATTTCATGATAAGCTTGTTCCAACAGACTTAGTGGCATGGAATCACCAAATGAATCAATCTGATCTAGAGAAAGAATAATCCATGGATCTATAGAGACAAAGATCATATTGACGGAGGTGACCTGTGGGGGTGGGAGAGAAAAAGTTCCCATTAAATCAGAATCTTTAAAAAGACCTGCCCCCACACTCTCATATGGAAGTTCGTAATTTTCCACATATGGGATGTTGTCGTTCAAGACACTAGAAGAGAAAAAGGACAATTGGTTGATGGCGACAATTTTTCCTTCATGAGGAAAATAGAGCACCTGAAACAAAGAGGAAACCACACAAAACATGGCATGGGTCCAACATCGCCCAAGAAGAAGGTTGTAATTAATATTTGCATCTACAACTTCTACTTCTATCTCAACAGTCTTCCCTTCCAAAGTGATATGAAAACTTGTCATAATACCATAAGGACGGGAGCCTCTGCCATCAGAGGCCTCCAAGGTGTTTGAGGATTGGTTAAGGGGTGGAGAGCCAATGGCTTTCAAACATCAAACAAACATGATGTAGGTGGAATCACCTTCATTAATGACAGTCTGATGGATCATATTTCTTTTTATAATAACTTGAACCAGAAAAGAAATCTCATGAGGAAGATGAGGAACATGGTTTTCAAGATCGAAGGTAATCAAACTAGAATCAGCAGGATCAATGGCTCCTATAGCAGACAATAATGATTTCCATGCTTTGGACATGTTTGGAGAACTTCCAAAGTAGACATTTCCGAAGTTGCTTGAGCCAAATCTTCACCTATATTGTAATGCTCTGCAGCTCTAGGGTTCAAATTATAGGATGATTTCCAAAGCACACCTTTGGGAGGTGGTTGAAGATTGGATTCATTATTAGGTCTCTCAATATGGAGTGGACCATAACTAGGTGGACTATAAGTAGAAGGTATATCAGTGGCTTCCTTTTCCACCATCTACTTTTTAGGGGTTTGATAATATTTCGATCGAGTAGCAACAGAGATAGGAAATGAACCTTGCATCATGAAAACTTGAGAACTAGATGAGGCAAAGGATTGTGGTTGGCCTATCAACTGTGTCTTTTGATATGGAAATGGCTCTTTCAAAATAGTCAGATTCCCTTTCAATAAATGGCTATCTTTAGCACGTCAAGGACAATACTTGGTATAGTGGTCTTCCTCACAAATGAGCCAAGGATATTTCAACTTTCATTTGGAGGCATCATTAGTAGATGACTTGGGAGGATCCTATTTCGGGGTATCGGATTTTTCTTTGCCTTTACCATTTTTCTTACCCTTCAAGGCCTTATCTGTTGTGTTAGACAGGATGGAATGGACCTCAAAGGTTTTACTAGGATTTGAAGGATTTTTCAAAGGATGATTAGAACCAGTATCTAAAACAGATTTTTGCCTCAAAGAAGTTTTGGTGGAAGTCTGAGACACTGATCCAATTACACCACCAACAGGTGGTACATTGGGAGATTTTGAAGATGCCAGATCCGAAGATGGTATTGGAGCATCAAGAAACATTTCATATAGCATGCTAGATTGGGAATAGGATAAGTATAAATACTGGGAATGAGAAATAGGTTGATCCTCAGTAACACATCCACCCATTGTTGTATATTTAGAAATTTTGTTTACGAATTATTTGTTGAACCATTCAGTTAACAACTCATCAGGAATTTCAAATTTGATGAGGCGACGTCGACGTCTCCATTCATGGATATGATCAAAAATATGGGTTGTGGTATCTTGCTTCAGAGATGTGAGCAAATGAGTAGGATTTTCATAACGAACTAGAAATTGGAAGTGGGTGACGAAGGCCATAGAAAAAGAGTTAAATTCTTCATAGGTACCCCAAGGCAACTCAACATACCATTTTGCGGCAGCACCCATCAAGGTTCATTGAAATAGGCAAATATAAATAGAATCATCAAGGAAAGAATTAGAAGAACACCATAAGTGATATGTCATCACATGGGCTTGAGGGTTCTCTCTAGGTTTTCCTTCGAACTTGGGGCAATCACTCGAAATTTTAATAGGAAATGGAGGCCAATAATGTGAATGAAGAATGGGATCATTTGTAAGCCTCAAGACATGTTCTAATGTAGCTAAAAATGACAATTACGGATTAAAGGGCATGTAAGGCCCATGAGGAGGCCCAACCTACAGGTTCCATCCTTGTTTTTAAGGATTCTTCCCCCACAATGGGGGAGTTTGACCATAAGGGATTTGATTCTGCCCCCACTAAGGAGTACCTTGACCATAAGGTGGATTCTGTCCAAGGTAGGGTTGATATTGACCTGCCAACGACCGTTGATAAGCATTATATGAGGCATATGGATTGTAAGGTTACTACATCTGTTGACCCTGCATGTGAAGTCATTGGCCCTACTACTTCATGGGTTGACCTTGTGTCTGCAAGGTTTGACATCGTTGATATACAAGTTGAGCTTGCTGCTGCAGGGGTTGACCTTGATGTTGTAGGGTTTGACCTTATTGTTGCAGGGGTTGACCTTATTGCTTTAGGGGTTGACCTTCCTGCTGCAAAGGTTGGCAGGTGAATAAAAGGGTTGAGTGGGTTGCTGAAAAAACTGTGTTTGTTGTTGCAAAGGTTGTTGATATTGCTGCAAAGGTTGCCCCTGTTGTTGCAAAGATTTCCCTTGATATTGTAGCAGTTGTTGGACTTTCATTCCTTAAGGGATACCCTGTTGGTAAGTTCTGAATGGGATTTGACCATATGCACTAGGAATAGGATATTAACCAGGTTGCGCATGAGGTCCTACTTGTGGGATATAGGGTAGATTTTGCAGTGCTTGTGAACCATATGGAACATAATATTGTTGGAGTGGTATCTGGGCCATGTAAGGATATTGATATTGGATATTACCTACCCTAGATGGACCAATGGGGTTAGGAATACTACTAGGATAAGGTTTTTGACTCCAACCATGTGAGGTTGTGATCCACTCACATGGGTTGCACATGACACAAGAGGAATTTTTTGATTTCCCCCCTAGGATGTGAATAAGGCGATATTACATTTTGTCCACTTGACAGAGGGACTAAGGAATTTATGGACGCATGAACTGAAACAGTCGGTTGTACTAGAATGGAAGGTTGAAACGATGGTAAAGGTTGCGACATAATTTTTGGTTGAATGGGAACTAACGTAATGACAATTTGTATCTGAGAGGTCACGTTTAGAATAAATGGACCAAAAGTAGGAATAGCATTTGATGACGAAATAGGATTTTTGAACAAAGAGGAAGCATTGGGAGTTCCTAAAACTAATTGAGCCATGGTTGTATAACCATGTGGCAGCATAGGCCAACTGGTTTCACGAAGTGTCTCAAATGGAACTCTTCTCGTAAAAGGAAATCCTTCTGGAGGAAAGTCATATTCTTGCTCTTCATCAACATGAGAAGTGTGAGTAGCAGAATCTTCTAGAGGACCTTGAGGAGAGGTTGGAATCTCACCTTCTAAATCAATGTGTGGAAACAGTTGGTGAGGATGAATTTGAGATGTACAAGGAGATAACTCCAAAGGAACACCAATTCAATCATAAGGAATGTAAGGGCGCTAAGGAGATATCATAGAAGGATCAAATAACGAATTCGAAGGATACAAGACAAACCTCTATGGACCCTCTAGGGTTTTTGGATCAGAATCTTGAGCTGACAAAGAATCTGAAGGTGGTGGAGAAGAAGTAAGGGGTTGGATGCTTGGGACAATCCCAAGTTTAAACCCTTGAGCTTCAATTGACTATGGAAGTTTCAGATGAACTCCTTGTGAAAACCCTTCAGTATTAGACAACAAAGGGGAACTTTTGGGTGAACTCAATGGTTCAACCATAATGACTTTCTCTCAGAAGAGCAGAAGAAGAAGATATGATTCATTGAAGGTTGATTAAAATTAAAATTTAGAAGGAATTACTCAATATTGGGCCAAGAAGAAACTACATGGGTTGGACATGTTATCGTTGGCAGTTAATTTTATGACACGAAACAACAAATAAATCAAAATGGGTAATACTAGGCAAGAGGATTTACCAAGTAACTGTGAACCATTAGATACACCTTAGCCGAAACCTAGCACTTGACATATGATGGTTGATCTCCCCGAATGTTGTGTTCAGTGTATCACATTTACAAGGCGGCTGACTCGATTACATATGGCTAAAATATAGTAACCTAATTGGGTCTCAAAATATATATGCAATGGTATGGGGAGCACAAGTCCGTGTTAGCATTGTCTAATGCAAAACCGTTCAATGAGAGCATCCCTATATACTTATCATATTGAAGTGCCTTTGATATACCCGAAATTACTATATAACCTTTTATATACTTCCATACTGGGATAGGATTTCACCCTCAAGATACACTGCAGGCAGTTAATGATAGCTTCTATGTTTAAAGACACTGGAACACGTCTCTAGCTTAGATATGTAGATATTTTTGTTAAATGATAAATGCTCCTTAGGTTAATTGATGTAAATTTTAAGTTTATCTTGGATTAAGTTTCAATTTGATGGCTCAACGATGTCACATGTTCCTATAATGTAACTAAATTATGAAAGTGAAATCTTTTCATTCGATGAAGACCAAACTAACAAAGGAAGAGAGACAACCAAATAATACATCAAACAAGCAAAATCCATCAACACAATTATTTCCAATGGAAAGTGTAAAAACAAAATCTAATCTTTCATTTCACTAATAAATGCAATGCCAAGATGCAATCCTATAGAAATAAAAATCACTTTGCTTTCACTAAGATGCAATAATGATTTTTCTTTCACTTTGATTCAATCAATGAAAAATAATGCAATGAGAAAATGAAAATGCAATCAACTCAATGAAAATGAAAATATATTTCACTTTATGGGTTTGAATGCGAGAAATGTCTCAAAAATACTTAAATGATGAAATCAAGCACTTTCTTTTAGTTCAACCAAAGCAAAAAATTGGTAATCTATGCTTGACAATGGAACTAAAGCAATCTTGAAAGCATCAACATGACTTGACACTAATGAAAACAACTTCACATCAATGAACCAAAAGCAACTTGAAAAAGATGTCTTGATTGTAGGAAGACTCTTGAACGAGAGAAATCAATCTCAGAAAAGAAGACCAAACAATGAGTGGAGGGTGACCTAGAAGCCTTAGAAACCCTAGAAAGTGATCAAGCTTCAAATACACGTTAAGCAAGTCAAGAGACAATTCTAGTCATATAAGCATAACAAAAAGATAAATACACAGTAGACACACTAGAAAATCTTTCACAGAGGGAAAAAATACTGAAAACAAGAAGAAAACCTTAATTTTTCTTATCCTCTGGGATCATCACACCTATTGTAGGAAAAAGGGTGATGCAAGGGTAATAAACGTGACTATAATTAAAAAATCAGTGATGACAACACGACTGTTAAGGCTAAACCTGCGATGAGCAAGAAGAATAGGGAAAAAAAAAATCAAGACTAAAACAGATAAGTGTCCTCAAGCAATAACCAGTGAGTGCAAGAAACTATAGAGAAGCAAACAAGCTAAGAAACTGAAAGTTTGTCAAACTCATCATAGCATCTAATCGAATGAATGGATGGAAAGGGTCATAGCTTCCCCAGTGGAGTCGCCATTTTGTTTTCTAGGCAATCCTCTCTGCAGACAAAGACAACCCCTCTAGCTCAATGAGTGGGACTAGCAACCTACGTGACAATCTACTAGACACTTTCCTAAGTTATAATCGAAATAGGAGAAGAGGAAGATGGCCTACCTTATTCTGATGCTATAACTTCTTCCTTTGTTGAAGACCTGGAACCACTTGCATCACAGGCTCGGTCCTTGAATGCTTGCACAAGAGATCAAGACACAACAAAGCATACAAGTACAAATAACATAATTGAAAGTAACCTACTTAATAGATCAAGGAGCATTAAAATAAATTATGCATTAGCATACACATTTATGGAAAATGAACCAATAGTTGTATATATTAATATAATAAATGAGGAAGCATACAACCAACCCTTGATGTCGATAAGATCTCCTTGAGTGAATGTCCAAGTCCAAGCTCAAGCTCTCCAAGCACTCCTTCTCCAATCCAAATGAGTAGCATGTAGGCACAATCTCAGCATAAGGGTGCAAATAGCCAAAGACCAACCATTTGGGAATGGGAGATGATGAATATATAGGAAAGGAAAGGGAGTTAGGATCTATCCAAATATAGGAGAATTCCATCATCTCAAGGGGGTATCTCATAGGGATAAGACTAAAGGGCCAAGTTGAGAGAACTCGACCTCATCCACATAGAACAACCTCCATCTTGTTGTTCTAGAAGCCTCTAGATCACGAAGCTTCTTACCCTCTTTGGGAAAATTTCCTTTTAGGGATCATTGCTGGTATCCAATCCAAAAGTACGCTGGCATCGCATGGCTAGTGTCATGCGGAAAGAGTTATTTTTGCTGACAAAACTAACCTCCCTAGGAGTCTAAGACTCTCTAGTGACAAACAAGACAATTAAGAGCAATCCTTCTCTAAACATACATTATTCTATGAGAAACCAAGTGTTTTTCAATCCTACCTCAAGTCTGACGCTTGTTGATGCAGTCCAGCCTCATCGATCCAGATGAGCTCCTCCTTCACTTTGAAACCTGCATACACTAACAATCAAATGATAACATAACACCTGAATATTCCATAAAACAAAGCATATTCAACATATAGACCAAGGATTATATGAAACAATTCATTAACAACAAATCATTGAGAAGAATGGACTTATTTGTATTAAAGGAAACAAAAAAGAACCATTACAACCTGAGCCTTGGTGTTGTGCAAGTTCCTCCCAGGGTCCAGCAAGAGTTTTCCTCTACTTTGACAAGCTCACCCACTTCACAATGAAACAAGAAAGGATGGTAATCCCTCCTCACAAACTTCTACAAGGAAGTCCTAATTCCAGCAGCATCTACCCTTTGGAATGTTCAGCTTTCAACCTCCCCTCCTTTGGCCCAATGCCTGTATTTATAGTGTTCTAGAGGAAGTTATTCAGGTCCAACATCAATGGGATACTCCCTCTTTGGATGGGGTAGCTCCTCTCTTGATGGGATAAGTTCCTCTATCATAGGGATGCATGAACCATCTGGAGGCGCTCAATACACGTCAAACACTCTTCTAGAAAAGCTCTAGAAGTGACCACAAGTAACTTTT
>APFE030419103.1:0-81860 GCA_000404065.3 Pinus taeda
GTGTCCTATTCCGGGGGGTCAGCGTGTCTGAATCCGACACCACGAATCTCGAATCCTACGTGTCCCTAATCCCCGTGTCAGGTGACTTAGGTTGTAATTGTATAGATTTTGTACAATTCTTGTATGGTTTCTACATTGGCCCAAAATATACCTACTTTTGAAAAGAGAATAGGGTATATATATTTGCAAGTTGTAGACTATTAAGGAAGGTGTTTAAAAGTATTTGATGATTCTAATGTTTCAAATGATGTTGCCAAGGTGAATAATGTTATTTGAAAAATAGGGTTTCCATTGTTGTCCATGGGAAAATCTCTATTTGGAACCCTTGACAATAGTGGAATGATACCTGTACATACATGTGTAAGTTGAAATATTGTTTTCTTGGTAAGCTAGTCACACCTTTGTATTACTTTAAACAAGAAAACATCGTTCATGTAGATATTGGTCTGCCATTGAGGAAACCAAACTAGTAGCACATAAGTAAAGTCTTTGACAAAATTATTATTTTGACTGTAACAATATAAATATTTAAGTCATGTATCTTAAGACTGTCAAACAAAGCAATGAAAGACTTAAAACTAGAGCTAATCTAAAAACATAAAAATAATAATAAAAAACCCAACCATCATTAGGGGGAATCTGCTTGTTGGGGGTGAAGGTGCAACCTCCTCTTCCTTGTTCTTAGGAAATCCTAATTCTACTACTTTCTTGGAAAGAGAAGTCACCTTGTAATCCAAATTGTCGACTTGTAACTACATGAGCTATGCACAAGAGAATCTCCTATTGGGACTCACTTCTTTCTAACATGACTTTACCCAGGGTAGTTTTGATTTGCCAATAGACATATAGGTTGGGTGTGCCTTGATCTAGTATTACCCAGGTCTCGATTCCACTGTCCTATATTTTCTTCAACCTCTGTATTTGGTAGAAATATTCTTCCCACTCTTGCTTCATTTCAATAATTTCAATTCCTCTCTAGCTACCCTAGGGGTATGCTCCAAATAATATACTACAAAGGTTTTTATGTCATCTTGTGCTCTCTTGTGCAAGGAGACTCCTTAACCTTGACTTATGTGATGGATAGGGGAAGAACCAAGATGATACATGGATTTTGGTAAAACAAGGTATGGGGGGAGTGGGATAGGGGACGTAAGGAAAATATCAACAAAATAGTGTCCACTAGCTTGAAAGATAAAGCAGAGCTACTTGGAACCATAATATCAACAGAGCCAAATGGGCTTGAATTTGGGCCCTAATTTATTAATTAATCGTGACGTTCTCCATCTTCACAAGGTGAGGTTCATGAACAGGGCCATAATTACAGTCATGTGTTTCCATAACCATATTTGAATACCTTTGTTTGAGATGATGGACATTATTTCCCTTCATTTTATTCCTTTTATGCAATTTGTGAACTCTCATCTGACAGCTAATCATGGAGATGAGTGGTGATGGCGTGTTGGGAGGAATTGGTGGTATCAATGTTGTTAAGAGAAAACCACATGGGGTTGTGTATGCTGAATATTATGGAAGAAGGTTTTCATCCATGATGATATCTCATATCAGTGATGATTTGTGTGATGTATAACCTTCAACAATGGCAGCAATTGTACTATATGATTTTCCATGACAATAGTAAGAGCACTTAGTTTTATAATGGAAACATGCAATCGTCTTGCAAGAAATATTGTGAATATGAAAAATGCTAATAGGACTTGGAAATGGTGCTTGCTACAATTAGTATGGTGCATCAATAATAAAGAGGATGATGAAATGGAGGATATAGAGAAAGTGTGAACTGGAGGATAAGACATGGAGTATGAAGATGATGATGATGATTCTTGCAAATAGAACTTGCAATAGGATGTACAATGTTGCTTTGTTGTGATGATTTTTTATAGATACATTAATCCTTTGAATTGTTTTATTGGTGTAGGTATCATGGAATGCTTTGTTTCTCAATCTAGTTTGAGATCTTCATTGGCCTATTGCTAGTCATATTTAGTGCATGTGCACTTGAAAACACTTATGAACCAAAAGTTTTTTTTTCCTCCTTTTTTTCCTTTGTTTTTTTATTTTTCTTGTCAAGCTATTGATGCCATTTCCGGTTTTCACTAGTGCCTTACCCATTTATCCTAATAGGGTTTTCATGAGGAGGAATGCCTTTATTGTAGACCTAAGGTTGCCTCCATGGTGGTTTTCAACCAAAGGTCTATCCCAAGTGCATTAATGAGGTTTCCATTTGGATATTATATTATTAATATTATTTTTTCTTTTTCATTTGCAATGTTTCTGACATCTAGGTTGCTTGAGAACATTTTACTCTCAACCACACCAAATTGTTAGGCTTTGAATATGGTTGTGACTTATTCCTTTTATACAGGCTTATTATAGATGTTTTTTAAAGAGCAACTGCCACAACCCTTGGATTTATTAGTCATTCATCATTTTGTACTAGTGATTCGCCATGATTTTACAAGATAATATAATCTGGTGAAAGATTCACCAATATATATATATATATAAAATCGCCTTCCATTTTTTCTATGTATCATGGGGATTCACCCATTTATTATACATATTTTTCCTAATGTACTTGTGAGAAGGAGCTAGGGAGAAAGAAAAAATATTATATTGAAGAGTTTAATCCCACTCATAATCATCAACAAAAAGCGTACACAAGGGCCAATATTTCTTGGAGAGCCAAAATTCTTATTGCTCAATTAAGGACTAATTCTCATCAACTTCGTTGCGAAACAGGTTGTTGGAAAAGGCCAAAAGAAGTGTGAGAGGAAATAGTATGTATTTTTTGCTCTTCCGGAAAAGTGGAAACATAAAAACATTTCATTTTGGAATGTGAGGCCTTCAAAAACAACAGGGAAAGCTATGAAGATATTTTGGTAGCTAGCTCTTGGGATAATCTATTCAGTGAGGGGTTTGTCGAGAAGATCGGAGCATTTATTGTGAAACTTCACAGGACAATCGTTGAATACAAGAGCCAGATAGAGAAGCAATCTGTCCCATAAGCTATCTTTAGCCTCGTGGACGTTAAAATAACTTCTATAAATTTAGGGAGGTTCTTAAAATTTTACCTGCTGCACATGGTGAGCTGATGGATATAGTTTTAAATGAAGTTCAATTAGGACTGTGTAGGAATGGTCAACCTTCCCCGCGCAATTGAGGCGCTGTGTCATTTAATCTCTGTACATAAATAAAGTCAAGAGTTAGAATTTCCTTTTTGTTGTAGATAGGTTATGTAGAAGGAGGTATCATGCCACGTCATTGCAGATGTGGGCAAAACATAGTGTTGGGGGACGAGCTGACGATTGGAAGATGACCGACAGATAACAAGGAGGGAAAGGACAGGAGGCGTCGACCTACAATGGCCGCTGACTAGACCAAAGGGGCAAGTAACCAACATTAATTTGAAAACTTCATTTGTATGATGTTTATGACGTACCTGTCGTTACATGATGTCCGGGGCAAATCTGAACCCTATCAACAGATCCATGTTATAAATTGTAGATAATAATTAATGTGGAGAGCTTGTATTTTTCAATCTTGTACATTTATTTTATTCCTATCATATAACTTGAATTGCAAAAGGGTAGAGCTACTGTTTTCCCTGCTATACTTATAAAATGGAGATTAGGATATGATTTTAAGTGGAGATTAACACATGAAATGCAAGTCGCAAGTGGAGCAGACAGAGGTAAGTGAACTGCTGAGTGCAAGTGTTACCTATTTAGTGTTCTTAGAACATTATGTTCTGATTGTGCAAATTCATGCAAAGTTCATGTCATGGTTGTAACTGTCTGTGCTCTGAATGTTTGGATCTCCTCTTTGTTAGTTGTTGTCCTCATGAAAATTTACTCCATACTTATTAAGTCATCTATCACAATATTATAGTTCATTAGTTGATAAAAATGCTATTAGGATGGCCCTGCCAAGAATGATTGGACTGATTGGACTGTCTTTCAACTTATTCCTTACAATTCAGTGTTTTCATTACTTGTAAACATGGATATTTTCAATTTTGAGGGTTTATATGTTGCTTCATTGTGAAGTAAAATGTGTCTTTTAATGCTACAGATATTATTAACAAACAGGGTTTATGTTGTGCAGGTCAGACATTGTGCTGTTGAACAAAATCCATCATGCAAGCATAGTATACCCAAAATCTATGACCATTCTTATCATATAACTTGAATTGCAAAAAAGTAGAGCTATTGTTTTCCTCGCAATACTTATAAAATGGAGATTTGGAATGTGATTTCAAGTGGATATTAATGCATAAAATGCAAGTTGCAACTGCAAGTGGAGTAGACAGAGGTAAGTGAACCCCTGAGTTCATGTGTTACCTGTTTGGTGCTCTTATGACATTGTGTTCTCATTGTGCATATTCATGCAAAGCTCATGTCATGGTTGTAAAAATATGTGATTTGAATGGTTGGCTCTCCTGCTTGCCAGTAGTTTCCCTCATGCAAATTTACTGCATACTTATTAAGTCATCTATTACAGTACTATAGTTCATTGGTTGATAAAGATGCTATTATGATGGCCCTCCCAAGAATGATTGGCTGTCTTTCAACTTATTCCTTACGGCTCAGTCTTTCCACTACTTTTTTTGTTTGTTTGTCATGTTGTCTGTGATACTCAAGGCTTGACCTGATGCTTGAGGAGCCGCAACCCAGGGGCATTTAATCCGTCAAAGTTACCCCGAGATCGCACTCGAGCTGGGCCACACTATCCCTAAGCTGATTGGATTTTTTTAGCATGTCTCTTCCTCTAACACAGGGCAAAACCACCCGCTGTGAGGTTTGATCCTAGGTTGCCTTGCTAATGAGACCCATCCTCAACAAATGGTGCTAGTGGGACTTGACAATCTTTCCACTACTTGTAAACATGGATATTTTCAATTTTGAAGGTTCATATGTTGGTTCGTTGTGAAGGAAAATGTTTTTTGTAATGCTCTGGATATTATTAACGAGAGCCCAGAGAATTGATTTTTTGAAGTAGAGCAGCTGCTGGAAGATTTTCGATAGTGATTTTTTGCAGTGAGGGGCAAGGATAGTTGGGTTGGAGTATATTCTCAAGGACCCAGGATCAACAATAGAGAGGTAGAGAGACACCAGGAGGAGGCAGCGCAGACCCAGGAAGGGTTGACGCTCAGCCAGAAGTGCCCACGCAAAGCTGACACAGAGCCAGAAGGGCTCATGTAGAGGCAACGTTGTCTTCCAATGTAGAAATCTAAAATCTGCTGGGGAGCCAAGATTTTTGAGTTGGGAGGGTTGGAAACTGCTCCAGAGGGCAGACGTTTCCTAGTTGGGTTGACACAGATCCTGTTGAGGCTGACACAGGGCCAGCACAGAGATATCCGAGGACAGTTGGTTCAGTTGCCGGAACAACTAGAATTGTCAGGTAGAGTGAAGTAATCTCACTAAGTTTTTCTGCCATTTTATTTTCTTTGTAACTGGATTGCCGGAAGGGAATCCAGAGTTGTATTAATAAGCTACTGCTAATAATAAAACACCTCAGAGCTGCTGCATCGATTTTCCCGCATTGGGTTTTTTCAGGGACATTTGTCCAAAAAATATTGTGACTTGTGCATCTTTATCTATTTGCTTTGTTCTTGTTTTGGGCAAATCAATTAATTAAGTGAAGGTTGTAGTTGTATTGGCTTCAATATTTGCTGTAGGAAATAGTAAATAATTTGTTTCGGTAATTTACAAATAGGAGAAGTTTAATCAGTGGTTGCAATAAGTAGATTTGGGTGAGCATTCTCGAATTCTCACAATAAAAGGGCTTTTGAGGATCAGTTGGCAAGCTTGATGAGTTCATTTTTGGAGCTATATTCTATTCTCTCTCTCTCTCTCACTCTTGGACACAGAGTTTTCTGGGAGCACTTTGGCATTGGAGCAAGAAAGACAGAGAAGGCAAGAGGAAGCAAAGATCAAGCAAGGAAAGGCAGGATCAAGCAACTAGAACATGATTCATTGTAAGTATCGATTTGAAAGTGTCTTTTCCTTGCTAGATTTGGCATGCATGGGTTTTGCCAGGTGTGACAGTGTTCTTCAGCCTAGCCTTGACATTTCCTAATAGCTTTGATGAAATGGGTTCTCATATTTGGTTTATGTGGGATGGACGAATGGATTCGAAGCTGAGTGGGGTGGATCTCTGAAATGACAAACACGTGGCCTACTGGTCCCTGAATCGGATTGCAGATCACGGTAAAGCCACTGACCTGGTAACCCCTGAACCAGATCGTGGGTTCTGGTAAAGCCAAGATTGTGTGCCTCGTTGGGCTTAGGAATACTTGTCGATGAATGGCGAGATATACGGTAAAGCCAAGAGGTGGATCTCTCTCCGTTGGGCCTAGTAGTCCCGGGATGGGATGTACGGTAAAGCCTAGAGAGTGTGTCTATGTGTAGGGCCTAGTGATCCCTGGATCGAACTGTGGATTACGGTAAAGCCTAAGAAACTAGGAGGCACTCAAATTCCTCACAGTGTAGGTGGATAAATCCGGTGGCATCCATGCTTATTTGGTGTTTTTGGTGTGTTCTATGAGTCCCACATTCATGCTTGGAATATAAAATGGGGGTGAATGACTGAAGAGAGATTTGACTCAGCCATTCTTTGGTCGGGTGGAACGTGATAGTCCCATCTCCAGTTGGGTTATTGCATTCATTAATGAAAAATCCATTCCCTTGATTTTCATGTGTAAATGCACTAATGTATATGTGAATTTTATCGATGATATGCTTATGATATTTCTGTCCCTATTATGCTGGTTATATGTATGTTTTATGACAACAACTATGTATGGATCTTAACATGTTTTTACTTGTAAATGCATGGATAATGTATCTATGGCCTAATAGATGATAATGCAGCAAATGACACGAGGGAACAATGTTTCATAGCAATTATCAGATAAGTATGAGATCTCTACACTTGATTCTGTTGTTTACACTTGTAGGTTACATGTTGATGATATGTTTGACGAAATGCCTGTCATGGCTAGTAGGGGTCTGATTAAGGTATTGTTTAACTTATTGATTTTGCATCATTGTTTCCTTGCTTTTTGACTGATCTTAAGCTATCACTCCATTTTGGGCAGTGACTTGGGCTTCGGGCTTGAAAAAGTGGTTCAAATCCCGGGGTCACCGACACAAAACTGGTAAATTGGGTCTTTGGACACTAGCAGGCAAGCCTGTGAGAGCGACTATGGGTTTCTAGATGCTCTCATGCCTATAGCATGAAAGCAACTAAGGCTTAAGATGTGCAAAACATTAGTGGGACCCATGGACAGGATGTCTGAGTGGTTGACATGTCTCCTGAGGATTCTGTCGCTGATGTGGATAGGTTGGTTGATGTGTTCCATCGATTCCACTTCCTTAAGGTCACATAGGAGGTCGAATCCAATCATAGTAGCCTCTTGTCGTATGTTTACCCCGGTTGGCTAGTTACTTGAGTAGATGTGTGAGGAGGGTGTTACAAAGCTCATGTCATGGTTGTAACTATCTGTGCTCTGTATGGTTGGCTCTCTTGCTTATCAGTTGTTGTCATGCAAATTTACTCCATACTAATGAAGTCATCTATCACAATATTATAGTTCATTGGTTGATAAAAATGCTGTTATGATGGCCCTCCCAAGAATGATTGGACTGTCTTTCAACTTATTCCTTACAGTTCAGTGTTTCTACTACTTGTAAACATGGACATTTTTAATTGAGGGTTTATATGTTGCTTCATTGTGAAGGGAAATGTGTTTTTTAATGCTCCAGATATTATTAACAAACAGGGTTTATGTTGTGCAGGCCAGGCATTGTGCTATTGAACAAAATCCATCATGTGGGCATAGTATACCCAAAATCTATGACCATTCCTATCATACAACTTGAATTGCAAAAAAGTAGGGCTATTGTTTCCCTCGCTATACTTATAAAATGGAGATTGGGATCTGATTTGAAGTGGAGATTATTGCATGAAATGCAAGTTGCAAGTGGTGCAGACAGAGGTAAGTGAACTGCTGAGTGCATGTGTTACCTGTTTAGTGCTCTTAGGACATTGTGTTCTGATTGTGCAGATTCATGCAAAGCTCATGCCATGGCTGTAACTGTCTATGCTCTAAATGGTTGGCTCTCCTGTGTGTCAGTGGTTGTCCTCATGCAAATTTACTCCATACTTATCAAGTCATCTATCACAGTATTATAGTTCATTGGTTGATAAAAATCCTATTATGATGGCCAATGATTGGACTGTCTTTCAACTTATTCCTTATGGTTCAGTCTTTCCATTACTTGTAAACATGGATATTTTCAATTTTGAGGGTTTATATGTTCATTGTGATGGAAAATGAGTTTTTTAATGCTCCAGATATTATTAACAAACGTGGTTTATGTTGAGCAGGTCAGGGATTGTTCTATTGAACAAAATCCATTATGTGGGCATAGTATACCCAAAATCTATGACCATTTTGACGACTTATGATGGGACTTGTCGCAACAAACAGTCCATGCCC
Organism: Pinus taeda; assembly: GCA_000404065.3. Taxonomy (NCBI): domain Eukaryota; kingdom Viridiplantae; phylum Streptophyta; class Pinopsida; order Pinales; family Pinaceae; genus Pinus; species Pinus taeda. Next base: position 8,525 of record APFE030419103.1, read on the forward strand.
AATGATATCAAAATCTTCTATTCATTTAAAGAAAGAGGAGGGTTTCATATAAAGATGGAAGCCACTCAAATTAGTCTTCCTGAGAAAAAGGTAAAAGCTATTGTTGAGAAACTGGCTAGGGATAAGTCACTAAAAGAACCACCAGTTTGACTTTCTCTCTTTTCAAAAGCTATTGTTGAGAATCTGGCTAGGGATATGTCACTAAAAGAACCACAAGTTTGTATCTTTTCAGGACGTAATCTGGGTATCTCTCATCTTAAGCGTTCTTGTGATTATATGCCATTGAAAATAAGGGGTCCTAACATTTTTGCACAGAAAGTGCATGGTGAAGATGTTTCGGAAGTGACAAACGTTTCTGCTGATGAATGTACTTCAAAATAACTTCAAGACAAAATGATATTAAGGAGCTGGAAAAAAGTTAAATAGGACAAGGATATGGAAGAAATAAAATGTGAAGTGAAACCTGAAGTGTATGTCAAACAAAACCTGCCAAAAGTGGCTGAGAATATTATGGGTGAAGAATCTTCTGAAAATTGTCAAAGTAGCATAACAACAGAGAAGGGACAAGAATCTTCTAAAAGCACGGAAACAGGAGAGATATCTCAGGAAAGTGATCTGCATTTTGAAATGAGGACCGGTCTAATTTCCTTATGTCGTGTAGCAGTGAAGGAGACACAGAAGGTGACATGACCTTTCACTCACTCTCTGGAAGTGAGACATCCCCATCCTCGTCAACTTTGGAATTGTCAAATTTCTCATGTAGGAGTGAACCTTGAAGCTAGCTCTTTTTTTGGGACGGAGAATGAACCACCATCTTCCATGAGTTCAATAGATGCTTCCATTTTCAGTCGCAACCATATGTGCAAGTCATCTTTTCCAGCCATGCATTTACAAAAACATGCTATATCTACAGATATCTCAAGTCATGATGACAAAGAAATATTTCCAGCATATCCTCAAACGAAGTCATACAACCAATCTCAACTTTATGAGTAGTTAAAATGTTTCAGAGGGAATGATGGTAATGACAGAATGCTCAGAAGTAGGCAAAATCAATGAAATTGCATCCGTTTTAAAATACAAAGAAATTTCACCCACAACTCGTACAAATCCTAAATCCTGAATCTTGCCATTTTCCAGGGATAGGAGTTACTGCTCAGAAAGACAATTCCAGGCCACCTAATGAACTAGATGTTAGTCCAACATTTTTATGTTCTACAGAAGAATGTCCTGGAGGTCTTGCTGCAAATGAAGTATTATTGGCTAAAAATTGCACTCCAGAGATAAATTCAGATATCGCACAAGATGGAAATGATGCAGCCTCCCAGCACATATTGAAACAGAAGATTCAATGGGTATAGGATCTCCTCTAACAGAGGCTTTTGAAAAGAATGGAAACATTCAAATTGACGATGGTTGTAATGATTTTTCTCTTACAAATATGGATAGTTCCTATATTAATGTGGGTGATCGTGCCTCCATAGTTAAGAGTACTTCTGTTCTTGATTTTCCTATATAAAGAGAAAGTTCAGGTCCTTGTGTGTCAGTGGGTACATGCCTATCACTTGTAGGCCTAGATCATAGTAAGTGTATTCATGAAACTTCATATGTGCTTTCCATGGATATTCGAAACACCATGTCTTCAAAGAGTCATCAATTCAAGCTTCAGAGCATTATTTCAAATGATCAATGGCAACAGTTTTCTTCGACCGAGGAAACATTTCTTGAATCAAACTCAGCCTCATGGATTGATCCTGAATGTAGTAAAAGGCATGTTAATGTACCACTTAAATCAGTGGCATCTACTGTCAAGCTGCAATGTGGAAAACCTAACATATCATCCAATACAAACTAAGTGTCTCAGTTTCAGTAGCTGCCCATATCATCCAATACAAACTAGAGAATCTTCCTTTGCATATTATGGTCACAAAGTTTGTGGGAACATCCTGAAACATATCTAGCAGGAAACTGCTCTCATGGATCTTTGGAAGTGCCTGCATTGCATTATTTAGATTAAAATACTAGTGTTTGGAGCCCAGAAAGAGTCAGCATGAAATTAGTTCAAAAAATCATCATCTATGGTCATCTCCTGGATACGTTCAGCCCAGATCAAAAAAATTAAATAAGGAATTAATGCCATGCAAACATTCGTTGAATATGGATTTAGAAATGGGGTCTTCAGAAAGCTGCTCTCACCAATCTCAAAAAGAAGTGGCAGTTCTATTACCAAGAAACATGAACCAGATCCTGAAAGGCTACCTATTGCTACACCAGAGACGCAGCCCAGTCATCCCAAGTGCATTAGCTTCACCTACTCATTCTTTGATTTCACAGGGTCTTCTTCACTGTTCATGCAAGGATGGATTGCATATTATAGCTTTTCTTTGAATGAGTCTGAAAAGGCTTTTGTAGCAAAAAAGTGGAAAGTCAACAACCGTGGCAGAGAAGGTTTTGACTGGTTGTACACATTTCATTCTGGTCCTGATAATAAGACAAGTTTAAATCTTCTTAAAAAAACAAGAACGAATGGGTAGCCACAAAGGACGAGCATGTTCTTGATCTTGTGGGACACATGAGAGTCACCAGTTCATTATGCCGTGAGATTAACAGTTTTCGTAGCTTAGAAATTGCAGTGGAAACTGAATTTGTTCTACTTGGTGTACACTGTAAACATTGTACATATCAAAGAGGGACCTTCAAGACAAACATGTTCAACAGAGAATATAATTCTTGTTCCTGATCAGTCAGACCATACGAGAATTCCAAACGGAAACTGTGGTGATTCATGCTCTACATCAATAACATCCTCTAGTCCAATTGCCGACAATACTAGTTTTGTCCCAAGCTATGTGGCCTCAACTAAACAGGCCATCAAGAACAAAACGTCGGACGTAAGGTTGAGTCAGTCCTCACAACAAAAATACAGTGAATTCTTTCAATCCAGTCTTATGTCTCGATCTGTAGATGGTAACGCAGTTTGTGTGGAGAACTGGGGTACTTGGGGTATCTCAGATGCCGAACTTTGTCTAGCTACAGTGATCCCAGACACAAACTGGGAACAGTGGAACTGGCAAAGACACTTTCAAAGCATCCAGGGGGTGGGGCCTGAAATTTCTTGGCAAAAGCCTTCATAATTCAAAGTCAATACATTCACGGGGTCAAGATGACTCTTGCAAGTCAGAATGCAGCGATAATTCCGCTATGAGCCCTACCCCATGTTCAGCAGGATATGCTTTTGATGACGAGTCTCCAGGTCAAGGACGACAAGTATAACAGCTCTAGTGCAGCTCTAGTGCCAGCAGGCATACATGGTTTGCCCAAAATTAAATCAAGTGGACCTTCACCTCTGATTGAATGGTGGAGACTCGGTGGCAAGTGTGATTGTGGTGGATGGGATCTGGGTTCTGCACTCACCTTTCTTCACGATCGGAAATAAAGAAGGACAAGCGACTTAATTGAGACCAATTCAAAGGCAGAGGATTGTTATTCATTATATGTGCTTTCTAAGCTATTGTATCTGGGACCAACCATTTTGATTTTAATTTATGTAGAGTGCCAGTGTTATGTTATGGTTCATCCATATCCTTTTCTCCTCCTTTTTTCCCTTTGAAAATACCGGGAAGTTTTGTCGTTCTGTCACTCCTATCTGAAATTTTTGTTCATGTTGGACATTATGTCAATTGCAGGGAGAGAGGGAAGATAGACACGCATTAACAATGACAGCAGTTGCCGACGGTCTGTATTCTGTTAGTTTTCAATCACAATTGAAAACCTTACAGGCTTTCTCTATAGTTTTGTCCATGCTGCACAGCAGAGAAGAGATCCTCATTCCTCCTGGCATGCATGATAATAACTAACTGATTGCAGTTGGTACCAAAAGAAAAAGAAAAGAGCCCTGGGCACCTTGGGGACGAGCAGGGAGGATATCAAATTTATTCCTAGATAGAGGTGTACATTGTACTGTAAAGTTTTGTCAGTCAATTTGTGGATATTGGGCTTTATGTTAAAGTTGTTGTCATCCATGATCCCCTATTGTGGTCTGGGTACATGGAAGATCCTGTCATCCAAATGCTAAGAGCAACCCAAATGTAGATTCAGTGATAGCTATTTCCATGTTGCGGGTCTTGCAATTTCCGCATCGGTATTGGCTTCTTATACTATCCAAACATCCTGGCAAGATGTAAAGGTCTATTGGTTATGATTTGTGAACAAAATAATAGAGCGAAAATATGTAAATTTTTTTGTTTTCTATCAAATATATTTCATCAAATCATCGCACATCCTTCTGGTCTGGATCAAGGTTCAAGGTCTTTACACCTAAGTTTTCTTATCTTTTTAAAAATGCCCCACAAAATAAGTAGGATACCAAGCACTTTTTGGAATTGTTTCTACTGTAGAAACTGCTTTCTATCATATTTCCTTTGTATATTCAAATAACAATACAATTTTATTACTGTACATTACACATTTCAGCGTCCTTGTGGCCCTTTTATTTGTACTTTGTAGCTTCCTTTTAACTTTTGTGATTGTGAACCCTGATTTGTTCATTGTGTGAAGGCAAATTGGATGAGAGCTAGAGTTCACTACAACAGTTTCTTAGTTCTTATCTATACGACCACCAACCTTCGTGTGTTGCTATTTGTGAACTGTTACTTCAGTTGCTTACTTATCTGGCATATCGTTGATACTTGTAATTAGTAACTTATGTGCAGTTCTAATTAAAATTACCCAGAACTGCTTCATTCTTATCATATACTAGCGCAGCTATGTTACTGTTGGTATTTAGAGTTCAGTAAAGGTATTTATATACCTAACATTAGTTTATCTTGAGAAAGGAGTATGCCATATTGGTCCTTTCAGATTTCTCTTTGCTGGCAAAACTGTGCTTACTCAACCCAATTGTCAATTTCTTGTTTTTTTCACCCCGGTTTCTTTTTTCTTTTCTCAAGATTCGTGAGTTTTTATATAAAATCTTTTCTCTAGCGCATGAGGGAGTAAAGGATAATGCAAAATTGTTTTTCATATTTGCAAATCTCTGGACAAGTTAATTGAGATACAAAGTTTGTTCACCTTATGTTTTTAAATGATTTACCACACAAACAACATACAAAACATATCTCCACCTAAAATACCATCGAATTTCCAATCAGCAATATATATGTATGCGGTGAATGCTATGTAGTCATTGTAAACATCCTTAAAATGTGTCTAAATTTATTTAAATAAAAATATCCATGGAAATGTCATAGAAAAGATAATTATCAACGTGTCTAAATTGATTTCAATAAAAATATCCATGGAAATGTCATAGAAAAGATAATTATCACCGTTTAACTCTTATTTCAGGAGTATGGATCATCTACCATATACCTATTTTGGACACTTTTGATTGACCACACAACGTGAAGAACCTGTGTCTAGAATAACCCATATCCATTCTGGACACTTTTGATATTCTGAACACTTTTGATTGACCACACAACCTGACGAGGAACCCATAATCATTCTGGACATTTTTGATTGACCACACAGCGTGAGGAGGAACCCAAAGAATTCTCACTTTCGATACACTTTTGATTTATCACACTGCTTGAGGAGGGACCCAAAGAATTCTCATGCTGGGAGCATGTGTGCGAACAGAGTGAATAAAGAGGAATTGCAAAGGATATAGCATGCTAAGAGCATGTGTGCGAATAGAGTGAATAGAGAGGAAGAGCAAAGTATAGTAGCAGTGAGTAGTGGAATGGGAATGGGAATGTGTGAGAGATATAGAGAAGGGTGTCCGAGTGAACTAGCGGACCTTGTGAGCAAAAAAATGAACTTGTGTTCAAAAAATTGAACCATATGCAGGGGGTGATAGAGAACCCTTTAAGTCACAACAAACCCCCATGGAGTTGTGAACTACTTGATTGGTGAGGGAAGTCAGCGGACATTGTGAGCAAAAAAATGAACTCGTGTTCAAAAAATTGAGCCATATGCAGGGGGTGATAGAGAACCCTTTAAGACACAACAAACCCCCATGGAGTTGTGAACTACTTGATTGGTGAGGGAAGTCAGTGCTGAAGCCATTACCCTAAGCTAGAAAGCTAGATGATATTACTGAGAAATTCTGAGAAATTTTGTTGAGTATATATAGAAAAAATAGTAGAAATGATTTTTTTGAACTAATTTTATGTTGATTCACCCTGACTCTTTGTGGGTTCCAAACACTAGTGTTTTAGATCACGCTGACTCTTTGTGGGTTCCAAACACTAGTATTTTCATCTAAAGAATGCAATGTAGGCATTTCAAAAAATCCATATACAGAGAAAATAGTAGAGATGATTTTTTTGAACTAATTTCATGTTGACTCACGCCGACTTTTTGTGGGTTCCAAACACTAGTATTTTCATCTAAAGAACACTAACTCTTTGTGGGTTCCAAACACTAGTATTTTCATCTAAAGTAGTCAGGGGGTTCCAAACACTAGTATTTTCATCTAAAGAATGTTGAATCTTTGTGGGTTCCAAACACTATTATTTTCATCTAAAGAATGCGATGTAGGCACTTCAAAAAATCCATGAGAGCAACTTCCTTCTATATATTTTCATCTAAAAGAGAAATGCACTAATATTTTCATCTAAAGAATGTGCACTCTTTGTGGATTTCAAACACTAGTATTTTCATCTAAAGAATGCAATATAGGCACTTCAAAAAATCCATGAGAGCAGTGTCCCGTTAGATATTTTCATCTATAAAAAAGTGTACGCACTTCAAAAAAATCCATGAGAATAGTTAATTTAATCTTTAGCAGGCATTTCAAAGAATCAATGAGAACAGTTAATTTAATAAGAAAGTGTACGCACTTCAAAAAATCCATGAGACTAGTTAATTTAATCTTTAGTAGGCATTTCAAAAAATCAATAAGAACAGTTAATTTAATCTTTAGTTAATAGTAAACAACCTTCAATTACTTTGTAGATTAAAAACATTGCATGTCTTCAACTATTTTGTAGATTAAAAACATCGTATGTTAACATATGTCTTACAAAATCAAACTCATATACTATTATCTAATTTTCCCTGTCTTACAAAATCAAACTCATATACTATTATCTAATTTTCCACCCTTGCATAAGTTTGGAGAAAGATTGTATCATGCCTTACATATGTCAGGCTGTTCCATCTTCTTGTTACTTTATTCATTTTCCAATTATCTACTTCAATAATAAACTAATAAAAGATTGACATTAAAAAATGAACGTTCACTTGTATAACCATGAACTTAGCATCAAAGAAATTAAGCCTCACACTCCACTGTTAGATAAATATTACTATTGTAGCTGTACATAATCCTCATGAAAACCATTTAAACAATAAACAAAAAAATTTAGCATGATGCTCCTCTGTGAATATTGTAATATATAATGTAAGTTAATTATATACATCAACAACCAAAAATAAAAATCAATGAGACAAGACAAAATACGCTGCATGCTTTCACAAATAAAAATAACAATCAGAGATCTTGTGTCCTCGCTCAGATATGAGTGATCCCCATGATACCCTCCAACTATGAAACAATGAATGGAAAACCACATTTTTGGGGTTCTTCAAAAGACAAACCAATGGCACGAGCTATGAAAAAGGCAATTTACCACAGAAAAACGCAATTTGCCACATCTTCCAACTACGAAAAAGGCAATTTGCCACAGAAGAATGCCCAGAGGTGCATCACCATTACAAAGTTGGAGCGATGAATGTTATGGTTATTCTATTTCTGAGATATTTTTAAAATGACCCAGTTCTTTGGTTTTAGCTGCTTTGGCACTGAACTCGTGGGCAATATTTAAACCGTCGCCTGGGCGAATGAACTCTCAGGCAATATTTAAACCGTCACCTGGCTGACTAGTGAGAAATGTGCATGCCACTAGACGGTTGAGAATATATGGTTGTATGAACCGTGGAAACCGCCATATCGATTTAGGCAGACGCATTGATAACTCCTTTCATCCCACATGACAATAGAAGGCTTTTATAAACTCATTATAAGCGCATAGGTTGCTCGCAATCTTGACTGTCGGACTCGCCACTTGGCGTGCATAGGTTGCCCGTGATCTTGACTGTCGGACTTGCCACTTGACGCACATAGGTTGTCGCGATCTTGACCATCGGACTCGCCACTTGGCGCGCATAGATTGTCGCGATATTGACTGTCGGACTCGCCACTTAGTGCGCATAGGTTGCCCACGATCTTGACGGTCGGACTCGCCACTTGGCGCACCATACATCGGCTCAAATCGTATTATTGAAACGTGGCGGAACCATAATGGCCAGATCTGGGCAGTTGGATAACTGACAAGTGGCAGCACCACGGTGACCTAATCTGGGCCGTTGGATGCTTGACAAGTGGCGGTACCCTATTGGTGTGCTCTGGACTGTTGGATGAATGACAAGTGGCGCCACCAGAGTGGCAAGATCTGGCCCGTTGGATGAGTGACAAGTGGCGCCACCAGATTGCCAAGATCAGGGCCGTTGGATGAGTGACAAGTGGCGCCACCAGATTGCCAAGATCTGGGCCGTTGGATGAGTGACAAGTGGCGCCACCAGATTGCTAAGATTTGGACCATTGGATGAGTAACAAGTGGCGCCACCAGATTGCCAAGATCTGGGCCGTTAGATGAGTGACAAGTGGCGTAAACAGAATGCCCAGATCTATGCCGTTGGATGAGTGACAAGTGTCGCCACCAGATTGCCAAGATCTGGACCGTTAGATGAGTGACAAGTGGCACCACCAGAATGCTCAGATTTGAGCCGTTGGATGAGTGACAAGTGGCGCCACTAGATTGCCAAGATTTGGACCGTTGGATGAGTGACAAGTGGCACAAAAGATTGCAAGATCTGGGCCGTTAGATGAGTGACAAGTGGCGGCACCAGAATGCCCAGATCTGGGCCGTTGGATGAGTGACAATTGGCGTCATCACAGTGCTTGACCTTGGCCGTTGGATGAGAGACAAGTGGCGTCATCACAGTGCTTGATCTGGGCCTTTGGATGAGTGACAAGTGGTGGTAAAACAGTGGCCAGATCTAGGCCGTTGGATGAGTGACAAGTGGCGACATCACAGTGGCTAGATCTAGGCTGTTGGATGAGCGACAAGTGGTGCCACCACAGTGGCTAGATCTGAACCGTTGGATGTTTGCCAAGTGGCACCACCACAGTCGTTGATCTACGCCGTTGGATGAGTGCCAAGTGGCGTTACCACAGTTGCCAGATCTGAACTGTTGGATCCCTGCCAAGTTGCACCACCACAGTGGCTTGATCTAGGCTGTTGGATGAGTGCCAAGTGGCGCTACCACAGTGGCCAGATCTGAACCATTGGATGCCTGCCAAGTGGCACCACCACAGTGGCCTGATCTGTGCTGTTGGATGAGTGCCAAGTGGCGCTACCACAGTGGCCAGATCTGAACCGTTGGATGCCTGCCAAGTGGCACCACCATAGTGCCCTGATCTGGGCCGTTGGATGAGTGACAAGTGGCATCACCAGATTGGCCAGAATTGAGCCATTGGATGAGTGACAAGTGGCCCCACCACAGTGGCCAGATCTGGGCCATTGGATGAGTGACAAGTGGTGCCACCAAATTCGCCAGAATTGGGCCGTTGGACGAATGACAAGTAGCGCCACCATAGTGGCTAGATCTGGACTGTTGAATGAGTGACAAGTGGCGCCACCATATTGCCAAGATCTGGGCCATTAGATGAGTGACAAGTGGTGCCACCAGAATGCCAGATCTGGTCCGTTGGATGAGCGACAAGTGGCGCCATCACAGTGCTTGGTCTGGGCCATTGAATGAGCGAAAAGTGGCATCATCATAGTGCTTGATCTGGGCCTCTAGATGAGTGACATGTGGTGGCACCACAGTGGCCAAATCTAGGCCGTTGGATGAGTGACAAGTGGCGACATCACAGTGGCCAGATCTAGGCCATTGGATGAGTGCCAAGTGGCATTACCATAGTTGCTTGATCTGAACTGTCGGCTCCCTGCCAAGTGGCACCAATAGTGGCTTGACCTAGGCCATTGGATGAGTGCCAAGTGGCACTACCACAATGGCCAGATCTGAACCGTTGGATGCCTGCCAAGTGGCACCACCATAGTGGCCTGATATGGGCTGTTGGATGAGTGCCAGGTGGCGCTACCACAGTGGCCAAATCTGAACCGTTGGATGCCTGCCAAGTGGCACCACAAAAGTGGCCTGATCTGGGCCGTTGGATGAGTGACAAGTGGCGGCACCACATTGGCTAGAATTGAGCCGTTGGATGAGTGACAAGTGGCGCCACCACAGTGGCCAGATCTGGGCCATTGTATGTGTGACAAGTGGGGCCACCAGATTGGCCAAATTTGGGCCGTTGGAAGAGTGACAATTAGCGCCACCATAGCGGCTAGATCTGGGCCGTTGGATGAGTGACAAGTGGCGCCACTAGAGTGGCCAGCTCTGGGCCGTTGGATGAGTGACACATTACGTCACCAGATTGGGCAGATGTGGACCATTGGATGAGTAACAAGTGGCGCTACCAAAGTGGACAGATTTGGGCTATTGGATGAGTGACAAGTGCCAGTGGATAGATCTGGAACATTGGATGAGTGACAAGTGGCAGCATCACAGTGGCTAGATCTTGGCCACTGGTTGGTTGACAAGTGGCGGTGCCAAAGTGGACAGATCTGGGCCGTTGGATGCTTGACAAGTGGTGGCACTACAGTGGCCAGATTTGGGCGGTTGATTGAGTGACAAGTGGCGGCACCACAGTGGCCAAATCTTGGCTGTTGGATGAGTGACAATTGTCCCTGCCACAGTGGCAAATATGGGCCGTTGAATGGGATGTCTCTCTATGAGTGTTAATTATCCCTAGCAGCAGTGCTTATAAAGAGTTGGAATAGAGTTTAGTGTTTATCATGTGGGATAAATGATGTTTTGTTGTTTCAGTGTTCCCGTCTAATTATCAACGTGTCTGCCCAAATCAATTTGCCAGCATCCACAGCTCATAGAGTTACATTCCAAGCGTCTGCACAGATAAGGTAGCGTGGTACGCACATTTCCCATGTGTCGGCCAGGTAATGGTTTTAAATATTGCCGGAGAGTTCAGAGCTGCTAAAACCAAAGCGGCACACCATGGTTGCCAGAGAATTGCTCGAGAATTTAGTGCCAAAGCTGCTAAAACCAAAGCGGCACACCAAGGTTGCTTGTTTCCACTCATAAGAATTCAAAGCCATTCAAAATTGTGGATGAACTCATACATATCATCAAAGTTATATTATCGTTGAAGTCTGGTAAAAAACACAACTTGTTGTATGGCCGTAGAATTGGTCACAAACACATAGCAATCCAGATTTGAGTATGAACGAGGCGTTTGCCTGAAACAAAAAGTATCAATGGAATTCCGAATATAGATTCAATTCAAAGAAGTATAGATTCGATTCCGAATATAGATCGAACTCCAAGTACAGATTCAATTCAAAGAAGTATCAATGCTACTTTAAGAATAGATATAATTCAAATCTTACCAATCAAAATACTTATTCTTTAAGAAAGGTTCATAGGATGCTTACAAAACTAAAGAAGAATTGGGTCCTTTAAAAAGATCTAATAATAATACTAATGGCATGCCATTTTTTTAATCCACAAAATAATGGAAGGTTGTATATTGTTAGTTAAAGATTAATTGGGGCAGATCTAATAATAATAATAATGCATGTTATGTTTTTAATCTACAAAATAATCGAAGTTTGTATATGGTTAGTTAAAGATTAAATTAGTTTTTTTTAAATATTTATATAACAAAATTTATTTGTGTGTGTGTGTGTGTGTGTGTGTGTTTAATAGGAAAGATGACACTTATGAAATAATAGAATTTTCTTTTTTATTATTATTATAATAACAAATTGAGGATAGGTATAAATATAATATAAGTGTTTATCATAAAAATCTTAAATAATATGGATATGAAATACAATATGCCAACAAAAATTATAACCATGATATGACAACTTGGAAACTTTTTTTTTAACGTTCTAGAGTTGCACTCCCATAAACTATAATAGATTTGTGCCATGTTCATGGCCAAATTTAAAATTCCAAATCGAAGAACTACAATACTCCATGGGCTCAAGAAATACTACTAATGAGAATAATGAAATGATTTTGAAGGAGCACGTCTGATTTGATCTTGTAATATTTGGGGATAAGCACTTTTGTATGTGTGTTTTCCAAATCCTCATAAAACTGGATGTAGCCCTAAAATAAGAGGTGATGCATGGTCTCCCACATTTCAACTATATACTTGTTGGTTAATGTCATGCTTTGGTGACTAATGACATGAGATTTCATGAGCTCATGAATACCTTCAAGAGTGTCAATGAGGCGGTCCATCATATGAAGAAAGTTCATTATGTTATTTTGACAGGTCCCGACGACAAATTTCAATGAAGGAAGGTTACTGAAGAACACTTCAATGTAAACTACAAAGGATATTATCATCCATGGAAGCTATATCAAAGTTATTGTTTAACCATATCATATGGGGAAGCCTCATAGAAAATGATATGAACTTAATTGCCACCTTTGCGAGCTCCCACGCTATGTATACTTTGAAGGGAAATTCTCCCTTAGTTCAATGAGTGAAAAAGAAAATACTACACACTACTTGAGAAGGTTGGAGATTCTTTTCAACTGAGAAAAATGTGAGGAATCCAATCCTATTTTCAATAATGGTGAAACAAAACATGAATGCAACCCAACAAATGCAATTCCATTAGTGCATCATCAATGATTGCATATTTCAAGATGAAGAAATGGAACAAATATAACTCCTTGAATGCCCTTTGGAATAATTCTATAATGTCATCTTGCAAATGAAGAATCCACAATGATTCAAATTTCTCAAAATTTTCTTTCAACACTAAACGAGGGATTTGATTCTACTTGAGAAAGTCACACTTTATATAGACACCATTCCAACTGCACACTCTTATTAAATAAGAAATATAGAAGAAATCATGAATCTACCATTATCATGAGAGCATTTTTTTTTGGAATCCTTTCACTTTGGTGATTGATGGCCATCAATTCTAGAAGTGCTCAAACTTTGGCTACAAGCCTTCAATCATTGCAAACATGTCTTAGAGAATGCGACATAATGAAGACCTGCCTCCATGTCTTTTCTTGAGTTTGGGTTTATGATACTATTAAGATCCCAATGAAATAAATTTAGGTATGGGATGCTCTAGATTTCCACTTAGCATAGCCTTCAACACATGCATATGTGGGGCATCCTTTGTGGGATTGCTTTCCTCAATTTGATGAAAAATGAGTTCTTTAACTTATGTAATCCACTCTACCAAAAGTAACTCTTTTTCAATTCACAAAGATAGATTTAAGCTTCTTCATGTTGACAAGGTTGGAATTTTCTCGTGCTTTGGGAATTCTACCTTTGTCAGTCCTAACTTTGGCACTTAGTTCGTTGTCTTCCTTGTCACTAATTTATGCATAATTCATTTTTTCTTTCCATTTGAGAATAAACCTACTTTTCTTTTAATTCTAATAAAAACCATGCAAGGAAAATATGCATGATTATAACTTGGATTTCAATATAATAATCAATGATAGATGGTCACATTGAATTTTTAGTCATGATATCCTTCATCTAGAAGGAAGTGAGCTATAAAAATGAATGTGCGCTCACCAAGTGGGCTAAAATTCCAGCCAAAGACATTTCCATATGAAAATTATATGTGCTTTATGATCATTGTGCCATTCGAATAAAAACATTGTTTGAATTTTAATATTACACAATCTCATATTTGTTGGTTGCAACATCCATTGCAACTGCCAATCTGGATTCTAGGTCATGTACACACAAAGCTTGAGCATATATTGCATTGAAAACATGATATGCATTTGTATTTTAATCTCACAAAGCATAATATTTATTACAAAGTTATTGTTCCATTTTATGTGAAGGATTTGATTGTTTGAAAGCAACTTGTACTCCGTATAAGTAATTTTCAAAATTAGTCAATCTACAATATCTTCTTTATTTTAATATAGTAAACACATATTATTTGTCCTAACGTTGTAAACTATCACATTATTTATAAGTTTTAGTATTCTTATGCTTTTAATTAAAATTATAAAGAGTTGTATTTAAAATGTGAATTTGTGCTCTTCATTAAATGTATAATGAAATATCATAGAAGCTCAATGGGACACTTCCAGTTATCGGGGAAATAAACAAAACAATCCCAATCAATCATGCCTTGTTCACCGATGACTCTATCCTTATGGGAGGAGCCTCCATTAAAATAGCAAGGGACTTCAATGGAGTAATCCAAAGCTTCTGTAGAGTCTTCGTAGCTATGGTCAATAAGAGGAAAAGCATAGTGTATGGCTAGGCAGTAGACCAACAAACTATTCTCAAGATTGCCCAAGCCTTGGGCTTCACCGACTATGTCTCTTGGGACAAATTCAAGTATCTAGGCTTGCCTTTAATATTGGGAACCAGCAAGGCCCCTCATTGGATGGAAATTATCAGCAAAATCAAGGCAAAAATGACTGCATGGGGCAGACAATGGCTTACCAAAGCCAGGAAGCTCACTCTTGTTAAGTCAGTTCTCTCATCCCTTCCTATCTACCAGGCTTCATTCCTTTTAGCTCCAAAAATGATCACCGAACAACTAGCTAAGTTGATTCGAAATTTCCTATGGCAAGGAGGAAACAGGAACCAAAAAAAAATCATCTTGTAAGCTGGGACATAGTGAAAAGGCCAATATCTGAAGGTGGACTGCAGGTAATAGATCTCAGGATGGCCAATCTGGCTTTGGGAGGTAAGATTCTCTGGAAAATCTTCTCAAAATCAAAGACATCCTGTAAGCTAAGTTATAATTAAAAAATATATGCACGGACTCTCAATAAAGAATATGGAAGGAGCTTCCCACAAAGGAACCACGTTGTGGAAGTTGTGCAACCAAGGTTAGGAGTCCTTTAAAGATCATCTCTACAGAATCCCAAGAAACAGAAAATGAATTGGACTGTCGGAAGATAAGATCATGGACCTCCAACCCCTAAATCTTGCAACGGAAATTGCAGATTTGCGCAACTGGCTCATCCAAAAATGTATTCACAAACTTGCTAACATATGCACTTGGGATTCCGGTGGGAATTGGAGTAATTGGGCTCTCCATCGCCCCCTTGACTGGATGCTCCCTCAACTCCATCTCTTTCTAGCTAAGCTCTCTGGTTTGGCTCCTGTGCATCTCCATTCGAGGGACAAGTGGGGCTGGGGGAAGATCAGAGCTCACTCAACATGATAGGGCTTTGCAGCTCTTCAAGAACAACTACCTCAGATCCAATCTACAAAGCTTTTTCAGCGTGTTTGGGACCCATTTGGCCTCCCAAAATTCAATTTCTTCTGTTGGATTCTCATGCACAGAAGGGTCCTCACTGGAGATAATTTAGAGAAACAGGGAATTATTAGTCCCCATGGATGCCCTCTCTGTTGCAAGGCTCAGGAAACAATTGAGCACTTGTTCATCGACTGCCACTTCTCTTAAGAAGTTTGGTTGCAAGCAATGTTGGGGCTCAACACCCAAATTCCAGAGAAACTTTCAGTAGTTAGTCTCTTCGCCACATGGAAAGAGTGTTATCCTCACACTCTAAAGAGCAAATCAACATGGGCTAAAATCTGGAATGCAATTCCAAAATACATCTATTGGGGAATTTGGTTGGCAAGGAATGAAGCCATATTCAACAACAGATTACAATCCACCAATACGGTGACTTCCAAGGCCAAATCTCTACTGTTGGAAACTTACAAAAATAGACCTCATAAGTCAGACAATTCTCTATTCCCCAAAGAGCACAGCTCGCTAGGTGAATCCCTGAGATGGGGCAGCAATAAAGTTGTCCCGAGGTGACAAAAGTTGTTTCTAGCAACGCAAAAGCCAAGGAGTGTGACACAGAGCCAGCTAGGGCCACGCAAAGGAAGTCGAGAGTTGCGCAGAGCCCCAAAAAGGCAAGCGCTGCTGACGCAGAGGGCTAGAGTGCTGACGCGGGGCATCCCAGGGCTGACGCAAAGACAACAAGAGGCAGAGAGGGGCTAACGCATTTCATAGAGAGGCAGTTGTTGGGGTCTAGAAGGCTATAAGAATATTGCAGAGTGGCGCTGGTGAGGTCCTGTAGTCAGAACAGTACCTAACAGAGAAAGGCCAGAGGAGTTGTTACCGAGGGTTTCTAACCGAGGAATCCAGATCAGAAGGGCATCTCGACAAGCGACAGTCGGATTTCCAGGAGGGAAATCAAGACTCAGAGGGAGTCCAGAAGAGAACTTCCAGACGGGAAGTAGAGACTCAGAGGAGTCGAACAGAGAACTTTCAAGAGGGAAGTAGAGGAGCGTCATGGCATTACATGAGGTAAGGGACTAGGATAGACTAGACGGAGCATCGAACTTCGCAGTCTCGAAGGCTAAAATCTTATCAGTGCTTGACAAAAATCGTGTCAAGAACTTCGCCTTGAAGGTAATAGCTATCCCAGTAAACCCCAATGATAATGACAGGTATGAGTAGGCGATGGCGAGCGCCAAGTGCATTATCCTTGACGAGGTCAAGGATCATGTGGTACCACATATAGCCGAGAAAGAAACAACATTTGAGATGTGGGAGGCTCTCAAGAAGTTGTATCAGCATAATTCTGTGCAGAGAAGAATGTTGCTTGAGAATCAGATGAGGTCATATCAAAGAAGAAGGGACAATTGATTGACACCTTCCTCAAAGGACTGAATGAGATCCGAGACCAATTGATTGCTATAGGAGAGACATCGGATCAGGAGCTAATGGTGAGGACAGCCCTGAATGTTGTCTCAGAAGACTGGCAAGTGTTTATCTAGAGTATACTGGGTAGAGGGACACTTCCACCGTGGGACGAGATGTGGGCAGCTCTTCGCCAGGAAGAGATCGGACGACAGTCGAAGACAAATAGCAGCAACAAGGGGATCAAGGTCAAGTAGGAGGAGGAAGATATGGCCCTAGCTTCTGAGGGAAAGTAGGAAAAGTGAAAGAAGAAACATCTCTCCAAGATCAAGTGTTTCCACTGTGGGGAGCTGGGTCGTTATGCGACCCAGTGTCCAAGGAAGAAGAGTAAAGGAGAGTATTCCAAGACTAAGGCAGTGCCAACATGGGCAGAGACGGAAGTTTTGACAGATGATGATTGTGCCATGAGTGCACACGTACCACTTGAATGGAAGTGGGGAGACATCGCACTGTAGTCAGGAGGACTATAGGCAATGAGGGGCAAGATCCTCGAGGTACCCAACCTCTTGGATTAGACCTTGCTACGGGAGCCCCGTCGAGGAGTAGCAGGACTAGCTGAGTGGGTAGACATGGATGGGGATGGAGCAGCAGAGAGAGCTACTGTGTAGGAATCCCGAGACAATGCAGAGCTAGCAGGTTGCAACAGTGCGAGAGGCACAAGAGTGTTGCACCAATGCAAGAAGGCATGGAGAGGTGTGCAATGGTGCGAGATGCAAGGAGTTGTTGCAGCAACACAAAGGTCAGAGAGGGAGCACTTCTCAGTAGCAGACGGAGCTTCAACATCACTGGGTGTCTCTAGCCCAACGGGGAGGTCAGATTGGGAGATCAATTACTTACTTCTCAGTAACTGAGTTTCAGTGCAACAGTGGGTAGCATGATGCGACATAATGAGAGGAGGTGCAGTGCGGATCAGTGCTCGGAGAAAGGACCAGCAGTAGCACGGATGCAAAGGGATCTGTCGTACAGATACAACAGTGGAAGTGGCAGAACCATGGGCAGCAGTACAGGAGGCAACAGTGCAGAGGATGTTGGGCGGGAATGCCTAGCATCAGCACAGGTACCGATGTCGGATGATTAGAGTTATAATCTGTGAGGAGCATTGCTAGAGCACAATCCTCGCTAAATGAGAGTATTGATTTGGGGTAGCATCGGATGTGCTCTAGCCACAAAATTTGGTGGAGAAGTTGAGGCACATGAGATATCCAATACCCAGAGAGGGTTTGGGTAGATTCTAAACAAATCAGGAGATATTATAATAATTAATATTTTTAATAGAGTCAAATAAAATATTAATGTGTATTAATATGAATCTATGTTAGAATGGTCCAAAATACATGGTTCAAGCCAGATCTAATCTTAGTCGCTAATTAGGGACTTCATCTCGGCTGTTGATATCTCAACAGGAAAAGTATAAGAGGAGGCTTGAGGGTCACTTGGAGAATACACCAGAGTGATCAGTCATTCTATTCTCTAGAGCGGGGTTTGCTAAGAGAGATAGAATCAGTGATCGGGAGAGAAGCTGAGGGGCATTGAGTACAAAGAGACAAAGAGGTAGAGATAGTGTCAGGATAGCAGCAGAGCAACCAGAGAGAGAGATGCAGGAGCAGCCAATGCTCACACAAGGCCACGCAGAGGCAGCTAAGTGCTGCAGAGAGGCCAGCATAGCTGACGTAGAGGCTCGGAGAGCTTATGCAGGGCCTCCTGGGGCTGACGCAGGTCAAGATAGGCTGACACAGTGCCACTGCTGGGCTAAGAGAGGCTGACGCAGTCCAGATTGGGCAGACGTTGGGGTTTCCGGGGCAGATTGGTGTTGAGTAGCTGCTGGAAGGATTATCCGGGGTTTCAGCCAATAGATTTGTCAGGAACCGAGAGGTATTAATTCTAAGGAAATTCTCTGTTGGGTAGGCCAGTTTCAGCACCCAAATTGTACTCTGATATTGCTTAATAAGAAAACCCTCAGATAGCTGCACCGGTTTTCCCACATTGGATTTTTCCAGGGACATTAGTCCAAAACTAATGGTGTCATGTGGTGTGTTTGTTCTTGTTTCTTTTAGTTGCTGGTCTGTAATATGTTGAACATGCACTAGTGTTTATTTTCAGTACTTACATTGTAAATAACTTGTTAAGAAAGATAACAAGTAGGGAGGAATAAATAAGATAAAGTGCATGGAGGGTCTCTAACTAAGTAAACTTAGAAACTTCAACATACCTTACCCAAGGAACGAAGTGGCCTACCACATTCTCAAATACATATCTTGTGAGGGGAAGATGAGCATTGTATATGCCCACCATTTTAGGTTACTCCATGAGTTAAGATTCAAAGCAGAATTTCCTATCCCACAAAAAAGACTCAGTGTTCCCCATTTCTTACTATAGTCTATCATTGAGATGAGCCAGAAAGCGAGGGAAGAGAAGCACCAACACATTACTCACCATGGCCTCATCAAGTTGATCGTTATGGATTCCATCAGCGACTTAAGGTACCTTGTACTCTGGACTGATTTTGTAGATATGGACAGCGAAACTTTCATTGAAACACAAAAAATAACCCCCACACAACAAGAGGGAACACATGCCTCTAGTATTGGGGGTAGATAAGGAAAAGAAGAAATGGAAACCAAGGAAGAAGAGGAGGCAACAAATACAGAGGAGGAAGAAGCATAAATTAGGGAAGAAGAAGGAGAGAAACAAGTAGCAGTAAAAGAGAACCCTCAAGAGACCTCAAAGCCTCAAGGGACAAAGAAACAAGGAAATCAAGCCAGTCTCTCTCCAGGGAATACTGAGCAAGAAATGGCTGCAACATTGGCCACAATGAGCACACCTGTCAAGCCCAAAAGGAGGTAGCCAAGGCAAGGTCCCCTATACTTCAAAACAAGGAAGAGCACCAGGATAAGGCAAGGGAAGCTTCAACCTCCTACAAAGGTACTTATCACCATAGAGGAGTCAGCAAGCAAGAAGGAAGAAGTGGGACCTAGTGAGGGGAAGATTGGAGAAATTACTTCTCCTAAGATCAAAACCAAGCAACATGTGCTCCCTGTGGGAAGGCCCACCACCAGGTCAGTCACCTTTAAGAGGCTCAAGTCACAAGATGCCATGTTAGATGAAGAAAAAAAAGAGCTACCAGAGAAACAGGGGCTACTACAGGAGAAATAGGGGTTGCTACAGGAGTGATAGGAAATGCTACAGGGAGGAGCAAGCATCTTAAAAGAAGAAGAAAAAGGCCTTAAAAATCTTCAAGAGCCTAATCCACAACCCAACCTAGAATCTTACTATAAATTTGTTGAGGGAGGCAAGATTATACCTGAGAAATTTTCCATCCCACTCTTTTTTGAGTTAGATAAGGAAAGAGGCAGAACACATAGATGGATGCAAATTGAAAAATCCAAAAGTGTAGAGGATGTGGGTCTCGTGGATGAGAAAGTCAAGGAGATGGGAAAAGAATTGAACGATCTAAAATTAAGAGAGTCAATCATAAGGGAACAACTACAAGCAGAAAACACTAGGTTAACAGAGCAGATGCAAGAAAAAGAGACACAACTTGCCACCATGGCAAGTTCATCCACGAAAGCTATACAATGTAGGTAGCCATCCAAATCCTATGCTATTTTCCTCAAAGAGGAGTGGCTGCAGTTTCAAATTAAGACATTGGCACAATATGTCTCATTGCCTTTCTAAGACTACAGAAAGTTCATCGACTTTTGCAAAAGGGAAAGTATTGGGGATGGAGCCATTCTAGATGAATTTTACATGCATAACTTAATCCTCACAGACATGAATTCCTGAAACCCCAACTCAAGGTTTGGAGACATGCAATTGATGGAATTAGCCTCTTGGCTGATCCATGAGGATATAAGGGTTGAAGAAGTAAAAAGGGTGATGACAAAAGAAGAAAAGGAGCCCTTATGTATCAGGGCGGAATTAGTGAGCCTCAAGGTTGTCATCAACAACCACAAGCTCATCTCCTCTGATTCTGAACTGGCACCTAACTACTTAACATCCCAAGAATCCATCCTACATTTTGAGGACGCTTTTAGGATGTTGGGGATAGAGAGCCTACAAGGTTGTCAAAGAAGATGGCAGGCCCTACCTCACAATTTACAAATCAGAGAATATCACTCCCTGGAAAGACTAAGGAATGACTTGGGGAAAACCTCCCTATACAAGGGAATCATGCAAAGGTTGAAGATCAAGTGGATAGGCCTCAAACTCAGTCCTCCCTTACTATTGGGCCTACAAAAAAATCAATCAGAGGAACAAAAATAATGGGCAAACATAGAGGCAAATGCAGATTTTTATCCACAGGAAGGCACATCATCTAAAGTGCCTTGGGATGCTAGAGAGGCCACCAAGGCCATGAATGAACTTCATATCAATGACTGAATTGCTTAGAGGGTGAGAAACACTTTCATCATGGGGGTGATGATGGATCCCATCAATAGGCATCTTTTGTAGTTCATTATGTTATCTTCCAACCCTTAAAACTCTCCTTTCCTCACATTAATTCACATTTTTAGCCATAATATGCTTAGTAGGAAGACTAAAATGTGTTTTCCATATTGTATGGCCTAATGTAATTAATATGAAGATCAAAGAAGCATTTTTGGAGATATTTACCATGCAAGGGCTTGATGGTGATGCCTAGAGAGAATATAGGGAGGTTGTCCACCTCATTAACTCCCTAACTCGGCTAGAGATCACAGAATCCTCTCCAACAAATCGAATTCACTAGTAGTCATGGAACTCCAAGTGAATGACAAGTGAATGATTGTGGAGAAGCCAAGGCTCGCTACAATACACTCCAAGCTTTCTCTAAGATACAACTATAAGAAGCTTGGCTCCCAAAAGCCTGTATAATGAGTTATTAGGTTCTATAAATAGAAAAGGGTGGGGTGACCCTTGGCATTCCCCTTTGTGACTCTTCGCCTACCCTCATGACTCTTCAACTACTACATGACTATTACACTCCACTATCGACACTTAGTCTTTCACTTTTACAAGATGTTACATTACAATCTGCACATGTACCATGTGAGACAAAAGAGGCTTGACCAAGCCATGCAAGATATCAATAAGATTCGGCCAGTTGTGAGAAGACCAACTCTTCGACATCCTCGTGATGATCGACCATGGCGAAATTATGCCAAGCTTGGTAGTGTTCACGTGCTCAATGGTGACATCTTGCTGAAAGCGCATTCTTGCCTCTGTTGCATCCAGGTACACTGATTTAGCACCTCTGTCCAACTCATCTGGTAACATGCGCATCATCGTCTCGAGTGCAGCTGGACCAGCAACATATTGATGCATAGTGTCTATGATGATCTCCAAGTCTGTGCTGGTGGCTACGCGCATCAACTCATCAACGCACATGTCTAGCTCCAATCGGACTTGGTTCTTTGACTTTGCCTTGGTGAGTGTGCCAATAGATGGGATCATGAGTGTACACACAATTACATCCATCCTTTTGAACACCTATGCATGTGAAGCCTACAAACTGGTGATGAGCTCCAGGAGTTCATCATAGTTATGGATCTGGCTCCAGATGCGTGCCTTCAACTCTACCACCTTTGGCTTCATCATCTTTGGCAAGTGCAATGGGGCTCCCTTGTACCTCATTTTCCATGTTTGCATACGATCGACAATAGTATGTAGATTTGATAAGATGCGTGCTCTCCTAGCACAGCGCTGCCACCAACCATTGAGATGGACAACTGACTTATGCAAAATGATGAATCTGGAGTACAACGTCCGCATGACTGCTTCAAGAGATGATACTTCATCCAATATTTCTCTCCTCAATTTTGCTCTGGCGAATGTTGTAACCTGTTCTCCTCCTTGCTTGGCCGCTTGTAACTCCTTAGCCATGCGCTCGTTTTCTGCAATCAAGAATCGAACACTCAAGCTGGTGGCTTTGGCATATGCTCTAGTAGCATCGGCCAATACTGTTGGATGCTTGCTCGTATCAAATACGATCACTCATTCTTCAAACTGCGTAGAAGATATGTGAACATTCGGAGGGGGCACTCTGTACGACTGCACAACTCTGTGTTATGACTCGTCGAAAGATATGTTGTGCATCTCTACATCCAGATTGTCTTCAAGGATCTTTGTGTCTCCGTGATCGCTTGGGACTTGCTCAGCTTCCAAATCTCGTGAAGCTAGTGGGGTGACCTCTTGGTTTCGAGGCATGAGGTCAATATCCTGATCTAACACTAGTTGGACCATATCCATATCCATCTGCTCTATCATGTATTCAATATCATGAGGTTTTGCATGTTCCTCTTGTCGTGCTTTCACCTCTTAGCCTCAATCTCTAAGGCTGCTTTCAACACAAGTGGATGTTATTTAAAATTGCAGCTTTTCTCTGCGTCTGCGTTGTCGACAACCTTTCTCTTGCCTTTGTCATGTGCGGGTCTACTACTCTCTGCTGCTGCTGATGGTGTTGCTCTCTTTCATCCTGATATCCTTGTCTATGAACGGTTTGGTGTCTTCATAGATAGGCAAGCTCATAGACACCTTTTTAACTGCATCTCTAGTTGTGCTCTTGACGATGTCCTTCGACTGTGCTCTCTTGGAGGCCATTAAACTTGTACTGATGAGAGACAGACGAACACCTACGATACCTAGAAACATAGAAACACTCATGGCAAGCAATCCATTAGTTGAAAACCAAACAACTTTGAGGACTGTCATGCAACATATCCGGGTGATTGACTGGTTAGATTGCGCAATTTTCACCAGGAGGCTGGGAGACTGACTACCAAAACTACGAAAAGGCACAGTCCAGGCTGTCAGGGAGTTGACTGGCTACTGAAACTGTGCAATGCACAATCTAGCCTAGCTACTAAAACTGCACAATGCACATTCTAGCTTGACCTGTTGAGGAATGAAACTGTGCAATGCGCAGTTTCAGTCAGCAGTGACATGCAAACCCACAAACTGCATTGCGCAATTTCTTGAGCCAGCAAGGCAATGCCTCCCAGAATTGCGCAAAGGAAGCCTGGAGGCCAGATTTGCGTAGTTTCTGGAGGGCAGGCAGAGCCTTCATTCTCAAAAATGTGCATTGCAAGCCAAGAAAGGCAAGGTCTAGGACAAGTCAACCTAGTCCTACTGACGTGCGACTGAAAACATGAAAAGTTCTGAATGCATGGCGAAGCAAAGTGTAAACAAGAGTGAATGATCGTACATGCAAACAGTCAGTGCAAGATTCTGATGGGGAAACAAGCATGTGTGTGAAGTGAGCCGCCGCAATGACGACCGTCAGTGCAAAACAGTGTCATGCATGCGACAGTAGTGAGATGCAATGAAAACTTAAAACAACGCTTATACAAGCTAGCATGCATTAAAACAACAACAAACATTCAACAAAACCAGGCAAACAACATTCACACAAAGTAAAATATAAAAAGGGACAAAAACGCAACAAAAGACATGAAAAGTAGACTTACCTAGAAAAAGCTGAGATGAATGTGTCGAAGACTCCTAGATGCAATGTGGGATGTCAGAGCTCCAAGATTGATGTGAGGAATGAGCTCTGCAACAACAAATAAATAAGTTTGATAAGGATGAGGCTTATGACGCGCATGCCACAAATCTAGGGAAAAGCGACACTTGGAGGGACGTTTCTAAAACGATCTTTGCATGTAACCTCCAACTGCTAAAAATAGATCCTTAAAATCTAGGGATGCTTTTTTACTTTTTGCTTTTTAATTTTTTTCGGGAAAAGCAACCCATGCATGCAAATCAAGATTGGTTAGTCCTGGAGGGGACCAGTCAACCTGAAAGCACATGCAATAGTCTGCAAGCCTGGGGATGAAATTTGTGTAGTTTCTAGACTGAGCAAGACTGGATGTCGCTCTTGCATTGCACAATTTCTGGACTGAAGCCTTGGCTATCAGTCAGAATTGTGCAATTTTTGAGTTGAAGCCCAGTGCTGGGCTGGATTACACAGTTTTTAGAGGGAAGGCTACCTGGCTGGATTGCGCAATTTTGGGAGGGAAGGCTGGTTCCCCATCAGAATTGCGCAAATTTCTAAGTGAGCAACTCAGCAAGACAATTGACTAAGTCCAGAATGACAACCTCCAGGTGGGAGGCAAACAAGTTGACATGCATAGGTTGGCAGGCCACTAAAACTCAGTTGAAGCCTATGTACTTACTCAATGCAAGACATGCTACTAAGGATGGATGGTAGGGAGGCTCCAAAACAAATCTAAGGAAAATTTTTGGAGGGTGGTTGTAGCCGCTATAGCACTTGACGACACACTAGTAGAACTCCAACTCTCTGAATGTACCTTGTTTCATGAAAAGCAAGTCTAATTGCTCCGAAAATATTGTTCAGTTCTTAGATCATCTTGGTTTCCACACTAGCTTGATTGAAAGATGTAGCACTTGCCATGCTCTTGGTCAGTCAACAAATATTCCAAGCCAAGCCAACACAGTTGTTTCGATTGGAATGAGGGGTATATTGGTGCACAAGCATTATGATAATTAGAGTTTAAGTTTCATCTCTAGTGTTGCTCCACTGCCAGCAAGCCTGGACAGTACCTTAGCAAAGTCACACAGGAACACAAGCATCGCTCCGTTGCCAGCGAGCCTAGTCAGTAACTCGGTGGAGTTACTTGCATTACCTCTCAGCGTAGAAAGCCTTCCTCTTCTTTTTCCTTATTCATTTTTTCAAAATTTTTCATATTTTTTTTTTCATTTTTCATTTTTTCAAAACTATGCATAGCAATTATTCATTTCGGAGGCGGAAGAGGGATCCCGACTTATTGAGAGCAAAAGAGTTTGTTCCTTCAGAGAAGTATTTTGTATATACCTATGACATAATTGTTAAAGTCGTCCCCCTCACCTTACTCGAATTGACTGAGCTGACAGGGTTAACCCAAAAGAACCGACTAGAGTAGGTGATACTAGTTAGGACGCAATCGTTGTGTTTTCATCAAGGTTCACTTCGGACAAAACATATTTTCCATTGGTGTATCATTGACTGAAGACAACAAGTTCCACATAAAGAGATAGGACAACATATAACCAAGTATTGATAACTTCACAAGTCCTTTTGCAGTTTACCCTGCTTGTTTCAAGAGTCGCACACCGTTTCATGCGAAACTAACCTACGAATGTAAACAAGAAACAAACAAATAAACAAAGAGCAGAAGCAAGTGCGAAAGCAAAGCGACTAAGAAAAGCAAGTAGGAAAGCAAACAAAGAACAAAGCAAGGAAACAAACATGCATGCCAGCAAACAACACAAAAGAAAACACTACCCCTACTCCTAAGTTATCAGTGCATGGGCCTGCTCACGTATAGTGATACTTCCAATGCAGCCACCGGCCACTGGTGCATTGGTCGACTCATGTTGTCATGGTTCGCGAACAGCATAGTCAGGCGAATCAGCAAACATGAAAGATATAACAATGAAGACAAACACACTCCAAGTTTAAATGCGTCCACACAAAAGAAAAAAGTGAAAGAGCATGACATGCAATCCGTGGACTTACCATGGTGCTATGCTACATTGCGTGCAGATGTTAAGCATATGCATTTTCTTGATTGTGATACGAAAGCAAACGCGAGACATTGAAAACTTGCGTCATGTAAGTGTGCTTGCTGTGTAAGATTCCTCCAATGCATGAGCGATGGGATCATGTAGTTCAAGTGGAGGAAGCATAATCTATGTGTAGGATTGATCTTCAAAGCATACAAATATGTGATGAGGAGCCTTGGGTGTTTCAACAATTTCCTGATTGGAAGTGAAACCAACTTCAGGACAGCCAGGGCTTGACATAATAATCAGCTCAGGCTGAAGTGCCTCGAGAGTCTGTGGGGTTTTGACTTTGTCGATAGATAGATCATCATAAACAGGTGGTTTAGATAGTTCAACAACGATAGAATCAACGTCGTGATCGAATACGGGAGTAAAGAGGTCATGACAGCTGCAATTAGAAAAATCAATGATTTCATCGACATCCTCATTATCAGATAAATCAAACAAAGGGGTAGATGAGAAACAAGAATGTTCACCTTTTGCGTTTCTGGAAAAAGCAGATGGAAAATCAAGTGTATTTTCAATGAATAATTTGTCCTCTCCGCTGTGGAATGATGGACTGATATCGAGTGTATTCTGTGAATGATCAGCAATAGGTGCATCTGTGGATGGATTTACACAAGGGAAACCAGAGATAGCAAAATCACCAAAGATGTTAGAGAATGTTCACCCTCTGCGTTTCCAGAAAAAGCAGACAGAAAATCAAGTGTATTTTCAATGAATAATTTGTCCTCTCCGCTGTCGAATGATGAACTGACATCGGGTGTGTTCTGCGAATGATAAGCAGTAGGTGCATCTGCGGATGGATTTACACAAGGGAAATCAAAGGTAGTAGAATCATCAAAGATGTCAGGAAAAAGCGGAGGAGGTGCAGACAGAAGGAGATCATCCTTTGTCGCGGGTTGATGTTCTGATTCTCAGTCATACTCATCATGAATGACAACGCAAATTGGTTGTGCAACACCAACTCCATCGATGGCTTGATCCTCATTCACAACAGGTGTAGAGTCTGGAATAGAATAACACAAGACAGTGCAATCCGGAGGATTAGCAGAACATGAAGACGGAGGCTGAGTTAGCAAATGCATGCGACAACCCATGGGCTTTGCAACCAAAACTGCATGAAAATTGAGAGAAGTGATGCTGGGAGTATATGATAGTTGAACAAACGTGAGTTCATGTTCTCCCACATCACTATGTGGTGGTGGGGTTGTTTGATGAGGGGAAGGTGGACAGTCACCTGCAACAGCCACTATGTCCGCTTGTGATTGCGCAACTCCATCACCGAATTATGCTGAGTGAGGTTTGAACTTCAACTTCATCTTGGGATTGAGTGATTTGTGAAGACAATATTCGAATCTATCCCAAAGATATTGGAATTTCATCTGGTTTTTCGGAGCTTCATACTAAAGTACATAGAAGGCGCTGCCAAAAATCCATAGGCAATTTATGCAGAGTCTTCCATTGTTTCAACATCCTTTTTTCAAAAGGTTCAGGATCAAAATGATGGAAAGTAGATTCAATTAGATCACAAAACTTCTCAAGTGAGTGCATGCAACCATGACACAGGTTGTCGCACCATCGTTGTGGGGATTCACAAAGTGTGTGTGAATGCAGCAAGCTGACCTCCTCTTCATCGAACTCATCTGCATTCTCAAGGAATGCAAGGAAGTCTTGTAAGTACTCAGGCCAGACCACTTCGCGTTTACCATCATACGTGAATTCTGATAAGAGATCATAAAACTCCCTCGTGATGTCAACAAGGTCAGGATTAGATAGACATCGCGGAGGTATGAGCCTAACGATCAGCATGAAAGATATGCGAAGATTCAAAATAGGATGTGAGGACTCAGCTTGTCATCTGGCCCTCGTTTTAGCGCCAAAAATGTTGACGGTGCTGGACCTGCCAACATATCAGGGGATCTCCCCAGTAAGAAGTCCCAACTAGACCTCAAATCGTTTGGTGTAGGAGTCCCAGCAGTGGAGTAGTATGGTATCGCCTTGACCGCGGTTGCGCGCAGAGGTGAGTAAGATGTCCTTATTGGTAGCAAGGGTGTGACATGCAGCAAGTTAAGGAAGGTGTATGAATGGGTCTAACACACGTAATGGGGGTATTAGTGCCCTTGGATACTTGTGACAACATGCAACTTGAAAGGGAACACACGGAAGACTATGTTGCAGGAAACATGGGGGGGAGGTCCGTTTCCGGCTGGAAACTGGGACGAAATGCGGAAACGCATTTGGTACAGCCGTGAAACGTGTTTCCGGCCGTACCACCACGTCCCGAAATGGAAACGTGGCCAGTACGGCCGGAAACGCGTTTCACAGCCGTACAGCCCATGTTTCCAAAAAATCTTCTTTTTTTTTCTAATTGTTTTTAGGTTATCTAGTGGGTTCTAGAAGCCTGTCTAAACTTATAAAGGGAAGTTTGTCTCATTCTCTGATCACACCATTCAACAAGTCATTTCTCTTGGAGACTGGCAGTTGTTTCAGCTAGGGTGTTTTGAGCAGTGAGCAAAGTAGATTTCAGCAGTAGGAGAAAGAGATTTCAGCAGCAAGAGAGAGATTTCAGCAGCAGATTTCAGCAGCAGCAGATTTGGCTCAGCTACAGCCATATTTCTCTTCTCTTTTCTAGCTCAGCTACAGCAGAAGCGCAATAGGTTGGGCTCACAGAAAGCAGAGGATCTTGTTTATGTGCACTCCAACCTTCGCCTTGCATCTCGTAGGGGTCCAGAATACAACAGTGGTCTTTCTAAAGAATGGGATGTGGATGCAGAAAATCCTGATTTGGAGCTCTCTCTTGCTGCCCTAAATATTGAGGCCGAGTCTGGAAGTGGAATTGGTGCATCATCTTCTTCAGCACCACCATCCACTATTGAGCATTGTGCTGCTTCTATTTTTGATGAGGGTTGTTATGATGAGGATTAGTCTTTTGTCTCTATAGTTCTTGCAGCGTTATAGTCTTTATTGTACTTGTAGCCTCATATACTAATATAAATAAAGGCTGATTTTGAGATTTTTCCCTTGGATATATAATAAACTTTAAAGATTGCTTTTGGATTTTCCTATATTTTTATTTTCATTATGTGATCATTCATGACTCATGAGTAAATGTGATGTAAATTTAATCTTAATGTTTAAATGTAATAAATTATAATGTATCATTAATGCTTTATGATTGTACATATATTTAATAATTATTTAAATATTTTAATATATATACATTTAATATATATATATTATATATATATATATTATATATATATATATATATATATATATATATATATATATATTCACGTTTCCCGTTTCCAAAATTTGCGGAGGTCGCGTTTCGTATCGCTTCCCGTTTCGAAAACTCGTTTCCGTTTCCCCGTTTCGTGCAACTTAGACGAAAGAGATACATCACAAGTTGGAAAGAAGGTTAGCCAACAATCCAAAGTGATGGTTAAACAACCAACACATCTTGATAAGATTCATACAAAAATATATAGAAAAATCCATACATACACGTATAAACAACAAATACATATATCATTAGAGTAACCAAGCTAGCTGAAATACAAATAACAACATATGCATGAAATGTGTTGGCTCTGTTATATTAAGAAAGTTAAAGCTCCAATCATACATACAACTATGACCAACCACTAGTCCCGACAACGAAAAGTTACAGTCACTACCGCCTGCTCCTCGAAAGAGATATACTATCTCTGCATTGTGGAGAAGCCAAGGCTCGTTACAATACACTCCAAGCTTTCTCTAAAATACACCTATAGGAAGCTTGGCTCCCAAAAGGCTGTACAATGAGTTTGAAGTTCTATAAATAGGAAAGGGTGGGGTGATCCTTGACATTCCCCTTTGTGACTTTTCTCCTACTCTCATGACTTTTCAACTACTACATGCTTATTACAATCTACTATCGACACTTGGTCTTTCACTTTTACAAGATGTTATATTACAATCTGCACATGTACCATGTGAGACAAAATAGCCTTGAGAAAGCCATGCAAGATATCACTCAGACTTGGACAGCTTTGAGAAGACCAACTCTTTGACATCCTCGTGATGATCGACAGTGGCAAACTGATGCCAAGCTTGGTAGTCTGTTATGTTGTCCGCGTGCTCAACGGTAACATCCTGCTGAAAGCGCACTCTTGCCTCCGTTGCATCCGAGTAAACTATTTATTACCTCTATCCAACTCGTCTGGTAACATATGCATCATGGTCTCGAGTGCAATTGGACTAGCAACATACTAATGCAGTGTCTGCGTTGATCTCCAAGTTTGCACTAGTGGCTACGCACATCAACTTATCAGAGTACATGTCCAGCTCCAGTCGGACTTGGTTCTTTGTCTTCACCTCGGTGAGTGTACCAATAGATGGGATTGTGTGCGTACGCATAATTACATCCATGCTTCTGAACACCAATGCATGTGAAGCCTGCAAACTAGTGATAAGCTACAGGAGTTCGTCATAGTTATGGATCTGGCTTTAGATGCATGCCTTCAACTCTACCTCGTTTGGCTTCATCATCCTTGGCAAGTGCAATGGGGCTCCCTTGTACCTCATTGTCCATGTTTGCATGTGATCAACAATAGTATGCATATTTGACAAGATGCGTGCTCTCCTAGCACAATGCTATTGCCAACTATTGAAATGGACAACTGACTTATGAACGGTGATGAATCTGGAGTACAATGTCCTCATCACTGCTTCGAGAGAAGATACTCCATCTAGTACTTCTCTTCTCAACTCTGCTTTGGCAGATCTTGTAACCTGTTCTCCTCCCTACTTGGCTTCTTGTAACTCCTTAGCCATGCGCTCATTTTCTACTATCAAGAATCGAACACTTGAGCTGGTGGCTTCGGTATATGCTTTGGTAGCATCAACCAATACTGTTGGATGCTTGGGTGCATCGGATACGATCACTCGTTCTTCAAACTGTGCAAAAGATATGTGAACATCTCGAGTGGGCACTATGCGCGACTGCACAACACTGTGTTGTGACTCGTCGAAAGATACGTTGTGCATCTTCGCCTTTGGATTGTCTTCAAGGATCTCTCTGTCTCCTTGATCACTTGGGACTTGCTCTGCTTCTAGATCTGGTGAAGCCGATGGAGTGACCTCTTAGTTTCGAGGCATGAGGTCAATATCCTGATCTAACATTGGCTGGACCATATCTGTATCCATCTTCTCTATCATTTGTTCAATCTCTTGATCTTTTGCACGATCCTCTTGTCATGCTATCACCTCTTAGCCTCAATCTCCAAAGTTGCTTTCAATACAAGTGGATCTTCTTTGAAATTGTAGCTTTGCTCTGCCTCTGCGCTGTCAACAACCTTCCTCTTGCCTTTTTCATGCGCGGGTTTGCTACTCTTTGCTACTGCTGATGGTGTTTCTCTCTTTCATCTTGATATCCTTGTCTATGAATGGCTTGGTGTCTTCATAGATAGGCAAGCTCATAGACACTTGCTCAACTGCATCTCTAGTTGCGCTCTTGACGGTGTCCTTTGACCATTATCTCTTGGAGACCATTGAACTTGTACTGCTGAGAGACGGACAAACACCTGCGATTCCTGGAGACATAGAAACACCCATGGCAAGCAATCTGTTAGTTGAAAACCAAAACAACTTTGAGGACTATCATGCAACATACCTAGGTGATTGACTGGGAAGATTGTGCAATTTTCACTCTGAGGCTAGGAGACTGAATGCCAAAATTGCGCAAGGCATAGTGCGGGCTGTCAGGAGGTTGATTGGTTGTTGAAACTGCGCAATGCACAGTCCATCTTGGCCTGCTGAGGACTGAAACCGCGCAATGTTCTGTTTCAGTCAACAATGACATGCAAACCCACAAACTGCATTGCACAATTTCTAGGACCAGCAAGACACTGCCTCCCAGAATTGCGCAAAGGAAGCCTGGAGGCCAGTGTTGGGCCATATTTGCGCAATTTCTGGAGGGAAGGAAGAGCCTTCATTCTCAGAAATGCGCATTGCTAGCCAGGCAAGGCAAGGTTCGGGCCAAGGTAACCCAGTCCCATCGATGGGCGACTGAAAACAGTGAGTGAAGATTCAGAAAATAGGAAAACACGCATGTGTGTGAAGTGAGTCACCGCAACGATGTCCATCAGTGTAGAAATAGTGTGATGCATGCAACAACAGTGAGATGCAATGAAAACTTAAAACAAAGCTTCTACAAGCTAGCATGCATTAAAACGACAACAAGCATTCAACAAAACCTAGCAAACAACATTCACACAAAGCGAAATACAAAAAGCGATAGAAAAGCAACAAAAGACATGAAAAACAGACTTACCCAGAAAAATCTTAGCTGAATGTGCGAAGACTCCTAGATGCAATGTGGGATGTCAGTACTCTAAGATTGATGTCAGGAATGAGCTCTGCAGCAACGAATAAATAAGGTTGATAAGGATGAGGCTTATAACGTGCATGCCACAAATCTAGGGAAAAGCGACACTTGAAGGGCAGTTTCTAAAAAGATCTTTGCATGTAACCTCCAGTTGCTAAAAATAGATCCCTAAAATCTAGGGATGCTTTTTTCTTTTTTACTTTTTCAAGAAAAGCAACCCATGCATGCAAATTAGGATTGGTCAGTCCTGGAGGGGACTGGTCGACCTGAAAGCACATGCAATGGTCTGCAAGCCTAGGGATGAAATTTGCGCAATTTCTGGGTTGAGAAAGAATGGTTGTCCCTCCTGCATTGTGTAATTTCTAGACTAAAGCCCTGGCTATCAGTCAGAATTGCGCAATTCTGAGCTGAAGCCCAGTGCTGGGCTGGATTGCGCACTTTTCAGAGGGAAGGCTGCCTAGCTAGATTGCACATTTCTGGAACCCAGTGGGATTGCGCAATTTCTGGAGGGAAGGCTGGTTCCCCTCCAAAATTGTGCAATTTTCTAAGTGAGCACCCCGCCAGAAAATTGACTAAGTCCGAAATGACAGCTTGTGGGTGGGAGGCAAACAATTTGACATGCACAGGCTGGCAGGCCACTGAAACTCAGCAGAATCCTATGTACTTACTCAGTGAAAGACATGCTGCTAAGGATGGTTGGTACGGAGGCTCCAATAGGAAGATAAGGCAAAATTTTGGAGGGTGGTTGTATCCGCTACAACACTTGGTGACACACTAGTAGAACTCCAGTTCTCTGAATGGACGTTGTTTCATGAAAAGCATGTCTAACTCCTCCAGAAGTATTGTTCAGTTCTTAGATCAACTTGGTTTCCACACTAGCTTGATTGAAAGATGTAGCACCTACCATGCTCTTGGTTGGTCACCACACATTCCAAGCCAAGTCAATGCAGTTGTTAGAGATGAGGGGTATATTGGTGCACAAGCATTATGATAGTCATAGTTTAAGTTTCATCTTTGGTGTTGCTTTGCTGCCAACAGGCTTGGACAGTACCCCGACGGAGTCACGCAGGAAGACAAGCATCGCTCCGCTACCAGCGAGCTTGGTCAGTACCCCGACGAAGTTACTTGCATTATCTCTCTGTGCAAGCCTTTCTCTTATTTCACCTTATTCATTTTTCATTTTTTTAAAACGTTTCATATTTTTTTTTCATTTTTCAATTTTTCAAAACTGTGCCTAACACTTATTCATGTCAGAGGCGGAAGAAGGATCCCGACTTATTGCGAGTAGAAGAGGTTGTTCCTTCAGAGAAGTATTTTGTATATACCTATGACATACTTGTTAAGGTTTTCCCCCTCACCTTACTCTACTTGATTGAGCTGACAAAGGTTAACCCAAAACAACTGACTAGAATAGGTCATACTAATTAGCGTGCAAGCGTTTTGTTTTCATCAAGGTTCACTTCGGAAAAAAATGTGTTTTCCATTGGCGTATCATTGACTGAAGACAACAAGTTCTACATAAAGAGATAGGACACATTTAACCAAGTATTGATAACTGCACAAGTCCTCTTGCACTTTACCCTGCTTGTTTCAAGAGTCACACAGTTTCATGTGAAACTAACCTACGAATGTAAACAAGCAAACAAACAAACAAAAAAAGAGCAGAAGAAAGTGCGAAAGCAAAGAAAGTAGGTAAGCGAACAAACAACAAAGCAAGGAAACAAACATGCATGCCAGGAAATAATATAAAACCAAACACTACCCCTACTCCTAAGCTAACGGTGCATGGGTCTGCTCACGTAAAATGATACTTCCAATGCCGCCATCGGCGCATTGGTCAACCCATGTTGGTGAAGGCATGGTTCACGAACAACATAGTCAGGCGAACCATCAAACATGAAAGATATAACAATGAAGACAAACACACTCTAAGTTTAAATTCATCCACTGAAAAGAAAAAAGTGAGAGCATGACCTGTAATCCGTGGACTTATGATGGTGGTGTGCTACACTGCATGCAGATAGTAAGTATATGCCTTCTCTTGACTATGACATGCAAGTAAGTGCGAGAAACATAGACAACTTGCATCACGCAAGTGTGCTTGCTATGTAAGATACCTCCAATGCATGAGCGATGGGATCATGTAGTTCAAGTGGAGGAAGCGAAATCTGTAGTTCAACAACGATAGAATCAACATCGTGATCGAATACGGGAGTAAATAGATCACGACAACTATAATCAGAAAAATCAATGATTTCATTGGTGTCCCCATGATCAGATAAATCAAACAGAGGGTAGATGATAAGCAAGAATGTTCACTCTCTGTGTTTCTAGAAAAAGCAGATGGAAAATCAAGTGTATTTTCAATGAATAATTTGTCCTCTCCACTGTCAAATGATGGACTGACATCGAGTGTGTTCTGCGAATGATTAGGAGTAGGTGCATCTATGGATGGATTTACACAAGGGAAATTAGAGATAGAAGAATACCAAAGATGTCAGGAAAAAGCGGAGGAGGTGCGTACAGAAGGAGATCATCCTTTGCTGCGGGTTGATGTTCTGATTCCCAATCATACTCATCATGAATGACAATGCAGGTTGGTTGTGCAACACCAACTCCGTTGATGGCTTGATCCTCGTTCACGACAGGTGTAGAGTCCGAAACGGAATAACACAAGACAGTGCAATCCAAAGGATCAATAGAACACGAAGATAGAGGTTGAGTTAACAAATGCATGTGACAACCCATGGGCTTCGCAACCAATCTGCATGAAAATTGAGAGAATTGATGCTGGGAGGATATGATAGTTGAAAAAACGTGTGTGCATGTTCTCCCACATCACTGTGCAGTGGTGGAGCTATTTGATGAGGGGAAGGCAGACAGTCACCTGCGACAACGACTATGTCTGCTTGTGATTGTGCAACTCCATCACCGAATTATGCTGAGCAAGGTTTGAACTTCAACTTCATCTTGGGATTGAGTGATTTGTGAAGACAATATTCAAGTCTGTTCCAAATATATTGGAATTTCATCTGTTTTTTCGGAGCTTCAAATTGAAGTACACAAAAGCGCTGCCAAAATTCCATAGGCGATTCATGCGGAGTCTTTCGTTGTTTCAACAGACTTTTGTGAAAAGGTTCAAGATCAAAATGATGGAAAGTAGATTCAATTAGATCACAGAATTGCTCAAGTGAGTGCACGCAACTGTGAGGCAGGTTGTGGCACCATCATTGTGGGGATTCGCGAAGTGTGTGTGAATGCAGCAAGCTGACCTCCTCTTCATAGAACTCATTTGCATCCTCATGGAATGCAAGGAAGTCTTGTAAGTACTCAGACCAGGCCACTTTGCCTTCACCATCATACGTGAATTCCAACAAGAGATCATAAAACTCCCTCGTGATGTCAATAGGTTCAGCATTAGATAGACATCGCGGAGGTATGAGCATAATGGTCTCCATGAAAGATATGTGAAGATTCAAAACAGGATGTGAGGACTCAGCTTGTCATCTCGCCTTCCTTCTAGTGCCAGAAATGTTGACCGTGCTAGACCCGCCAACATGTCAAGGGATCTCCCCGATAAGAAGTCCCAACTAGACCTGAGACCATTTGGTGTAGGAGTCCCAGCAATGGAGTAGTATGGTATTGCTTTGACTGTGGTTGCGCAGAGGTGAGTAAGATGTCCTTGTTTGTGGCAAGGGTGTTACATGCGCAGCAAGTCAAGGAAGGTGCATTAGTGGGTCTAACACACATAACAAGGGTATGAGTGCGCCCCTTGGAAACATGTGACAACACGCAGCTTGAAAGGGAACACACGAAAGAAATACATCACAAGCTGGAAAGAAGGTTAGCCAACGATCCAAAGTGATGGTTAAACCAACAACACATCTCGATAAGATTCATACAAACATATATAGAAAAATCCATACATACATGCATAAACAACAAATACATATATCATTAGAGTAACCAAGCTAGTTGAAATACAATAAAAACATATGCATGAAATGCGTTGGCTTTGTTATATTAAGAATGTTGGAATTTCTAAATTTAACCCATTAGAAATTCTTCCTATACTATTTGATTTATCTCTTCTTACTTGTTCAATTACTTAACAAGTTATTTACCATGTAAATACTGAAAAATAAATACAAGTACAGTATCAACACATATATATCATCAACTAAAAGTAAACAAGCACACAAGTGACGCCGTTGTATTTGGACTAATGTCCAGAAAAAACCTAATGCGGGAAAACTGATGCAGCTATTCAGAGGGTTTTATTATTATGCAGTTTCAAAATACAACCTGGGTGCCAGAAATGGCACACCCAATAGAGAATACCCTCGGCAATAGTACCTCCCAGTCAGAGATAGATATTCCAGCCAAAACACCGGATGAACGATCCCACAACAACAATGCAGCTTCTGTTGCTCTGTGTCACTCTGATAGGGACTGTGTCATCCTATCCAGCTCTCCAACTCTCAGTCTATCCCATGAAATGCTCCCAGCATTGCCTCTAGGCATTGCGTCAACCTCTCTGGGCTCTGCGACAGCATCTGGAGCCTCTGCGTCAACCCCTGGACCCTTTGCGTCTCACATCCTGGCTCTCTCTGGCTCTGTGCAGCTCCTAGTTGGCTCTGCATGGCTTCTAACTGGCTCTGCATCCCTCTCCTGGCTCTACGCTGATCCTCCTGGTACTAACTCTTCCTCTCTACTATGTATTCAATGGCCCTCAACTGCAACTCTGATCACTCACTCAGTTTCCTCAGCAAACCGTGCCCCAAAAAATCAAGTTCTTCATCTCTCTCAGTGTATTCTCCAAATAACCCTCAAGTATTTTCATACTTTTATTGTTGGTCCATCAACAATTGAGATTGAATCTCTAATCAACGACTAAGATTATATTTGGCTTGATCCATGACTTTTCGACCCTTCTAACCCAGTTTTATATCAATACCCATTAATATTTTATTTTTCCTAAGTTTAGACTTAGGAGCTCCATTAAAAATATTAATTATTTTAATATCTCCCAAACCGGTTAGAATCTGCTCAAACCATTTCTGGGTCTTGGATATCTCATGTGCTTTAGCCTTTCCACCAATTTTCATGGCTAGAGCACATTTGATGCTACCCCAAATCAACAAAGAAAGTGAAAGCTCCAATTATACATACAACTATGACCAACCACTAGTCCTGACAATGAAACATTACAGTCATTGCCACCTGCTCCTCCAAAGAGATATACTAACTCTGCATTGTGGAGAAGCCAAGGCTTGTTATAATACACTCCAAGCTTTCTCTAAGATACACCTATAGGAAGCTTGGCTCCCAAAAGGCTATACAAATTCGTTATGAGGTTCTATAAATAACAAAGGGTGGGGTGACCCTTGACATTCCCCTTTGTGACTCTTCGCCTACTCTCATGACTCTTCAACTACTACATGACGATTACACTCTACTATCGACACTTGGTCTTTCACTTTTACAAGATGTTACATTACACTCTGCACATGTACCATGTGAGACAAAATAGACTTGAGCAAGCCATGCAAGATATCACTAAGACTTGGACAACTTTGAGAAGACCAAATGTTCGACATCCTCATGATGATCGATGGTGGCGAACTGATGCCAAGCTTGGTAGTCTGTTATGTTGTCCGCATGCTCAATGGTGACATCCTGCTGAAAGCGCACTCTTGCATCTGTTGCATCCGGGAAACTATTTAGTACCTCTGTCCAAGTCGTCTGGTAACATACGCATCATAGTATCGAGTGCAGCTGGACTAGCAACATACTGATGCATAATGTCTGTGTTGATCTCTAAGTCTGCACTGGTGGCTACATGCATCAACTCATCAAAGTACATGTCTAGCTCTAGTCAGACTTGGTTCTTTGACTTCACCACGGTTAGTGTGCCAATAGATGGGATTGTTGTGTACGCATAATTACATCCATACTTCTGAAGACCCATGCATGTGAAGCCTGCAAACTGGTGATGAGTGGCGGGAGTTCGTCATAGTTCCGGATCTGACTCCAGATGCATGCCTTCAACTCTACCACCTT
Organism: Pinus taeda; assembly: GCA_000404065.3. NCBI lineage: Eukaryota > Viridiplantae > Streptophyta > Pinopsida > Pinales > Pinaceae > Pinus > Pinus taeda. The sequence continues at coordinate 47,339 of APFE030419103.1, forward strand.
TGGCTTCATCAACTTTGGAAAGTGCAATGGGGCTCCCTTGTAGCTCATTGTCCATGTTTGCATGCGATCGACAACAATATGCAGATTTGACAAGATGCGTGCTCTCCTAGCACAACGCTACTGCCAACCATTGAAATAGACAACTGACTTATTCACGGTGATGAATCTGGAGTACAACGTTCGCATGACTGCTTCGAGAGATGATACTTCATCCACTATTTCTCTCCTGAACTCTGCTCTGGCAGATGTTGTAACATGTTCTCCTCCCTGCTTTGCTGCTTGTAACTCCTTAACTATGTGCTCATTTTCTTCTATCAAGAATTGAACACTCGAGCTTGTGGCTTTGGCATATGCTCTGGTAGCATCGAAAAATCTTCCTGGATGCTTGCGCGCATCAAATATGATCACTCGTTCTTCAAACTGCGCAGGAGATATGTGAACATCTGGAGGTGGCACTCTACATGATTGCACAACTCTGTGTTGTGACTCGTCGAAAGATATGTTGTGCATATCCACCTCTCGATTGTCTTCAAGGATCTCTGTGTCTCTTTGATCGCTTGGGACTTGCTCTACTTCCGGATCTGGTGAAGCCGGTGGGGTAGCCTGTTGGTTTCGAGGCATGAGGTCAATATCCTGATCTGACTCTGGCTAGACCATATCTGTATCCATCTTCTCTATCATTTGTTCAATCTCATGGGCTTTTGCGTGATCCTCTTATTGCACTATCGCCTCTTAGCCTCAATCTCAAAAGCTGCTTTCAACACAAGTGGATATGCTTATAACTTGCAACTTTGCTCTGCCTCTGGGCTATCAACAACCTTCCTCTGGGCTATTGCTGATGGTGCTGCTCTCTTTCATCTTGGTGTCTTCATAGATAGGCAAGCTCATAGACACTTGTTCAACTGCATATCCATTTGCGCTCTCGACGATGTCCTTTGACCCTACTCTGTTGGAGGCCATTGAACCTGTACTGCTGAGAGACAAACGAACATCTGCGATACTTGGAGAAATAACAACATTTATAGCAAGCAATCTATCAGTTGAAAACCAAAACAACATTTAGGATTGTCATGCAACATACCTGGGTGACTGACTGGGAAGATTGCACAATTTTCACCAAAAGGCTGGGAGACTGACTTCCAAAACTACGCAAGACACAGTCTGGGCTGTTAGGAGGCTGACTGACTGCTGAAACTACACAACGCACAGTCCAACCTGGCCTGCTGAGGACTGAAACAGCACAATGCACAGTTTCTGTCAACAATGAAATGCAAACCCACAAACTGCATTGCATAATTTCTGGGGCCAGCAAGGCACTGCCTCCTAGAATTGCGCAAAGGAAGCCTGGAGGCTAGTCCTGGACCAGATTTGCGCGGTTTCTGGAGGGAAGGCAGAGCCTTCATTCTCAAAAATGCACATTGCTAGCCGGGGAAAGGCAAGGTTCGGGCCAAGGTAGCCCAGTCCTGCCGACGGGCGACAAAAACATGAAAAGTTCTGAATGCATGGCTAAGTGAAGTGTAAATAAGAGTGAATGATCATGTAGGCAAACAGTGAGTGCAAGATTCAGAAAACAAGAAAACAAGCATGTGTTTGAAGCGAGTCGCCGCAACGGCAACCGTGAGTGCAAAAATAGTGTCATGCATACAACAATAGTGAGATGCACTAAAAACTTAAAACATCACGCTTCTACAAGCTCGCTGCATTAAAATAACAGCAAACATTCAACAAAACCAAGGAAACAACATTCACACAAAGAAAAATACAAAAAGCGATAGAAAAGCACCAAAAGACATGAAAAATAGACTTACCCAAAAAAAGATGAGTTGAATGTGCCGAATACTACTAGATGCAATGTGGTATGTTAGAGCTCCAAGATCAATGTGAAGAATGAACTCTGCAGCATCAAATAAATAAGTTTGATAAGGATGAGTCTTATGATGCGCATCCACAAATGTAGGGAAAAGCGACACTTGAAAGAAAGTTTCTAAAATGATCTTTGCATATAACCTCCAACTATTAAAAATAGATCCCTAAAATCTAGGGTTGTTTTTTTCTTTTTTTCTTTTTTGCTTTTTCGGGAAAAGCAGCTCATGCATGCAAATTAGGATTCATCAGTCCTAGAGGGTGCCGGTCAACCTGAAAGCAGATGCAACAATAGTGAGATGCACTGAAAACTTAAAACATCACGCTTCTACAAGCTAACCGCATTAAAATAACAACAGGCGTTCAACAAAACCAAGGGAACAACATTCACACAAAGAAAACTACAAAAAGCGATAGAAAAGCAGCAAAAGACATGAAAAGTAGACTTACCCAGAAAAAGCTGAGTTGAATGTGCCAAATACTACTAGATGCAATGTGGGATGTTAGAGCTCCAAGGTCAATATGAAGAATGAGCTCTGCAACGCCAAATAAATAAGTTTGATAAGGATGAGGCTTATGATGCGCATGCCACAAATCTAGGGGAAAATGACACTTGGAGGGAACTTTCTAAAACGATCTTTGCATATAACATCCAACTGCTAAAAATAGATCACTAAAATCTAGGGTTGCTTTTTTCCTTTTTTCTTTTTTTCTTTTTCGGGAAAAGCAACTCGGGCATGCAAATCAAGATTGATCAGTCCTGGAGAGTACCAGTCAACCTGAAAGCACATGCAACAGTGTGCAAGCCTAGGGATGAAATTTGGGCAGTTTTTGGGTTGAGCAAGATTGGTTTTCCCTCTTGCATTGCACAATTTCTAGACTGAAGCCCTGGCTGTCAGTCAAAATTGCGCAATTTCTGAGCTAAAGCCCAATGCTGCGCTGGATTGCACAGTTTTTAGAGGGAAGGATGTCTAGCTGGATTACGCATTTTTGGAGCCCAGCAAGCAGCCCAACAGGATTGTGTAGTTTATGGAGGGAAGGCTGGTTCCCCTCTAGAATCGCACAATTTTCTAAGTGAGCATCCCAGCTAGAAAATTGTCTAAGTCCGGATTGACAACCTGTGGGTCGGAGGCAAATAAGTTGACATGCACAAGCTGCCAGTTCACTGAAACTCAACTGAAGCCTATGTACTTACTGAGTGCAAGACATGCTGTTAAGGATGCTTGGTAGGGAGGCTCCAAAACAAAGCTAAGGAAAAAATTTGGAGGGTGGTTGTAGCCGCTACAACAGAATCCTAATGAGCCTCTTGGATGGTTTATTTATACAAAAAGGTAGTTGATGGCAGCTCCCTTGAAAAGAGGAGTGATTCCCTCTAAGATCTCAAGATTTGTGGATTTGGTTCTCCTTGATCTTCACATGTACTTGGAGTCCCTTGACTTCTAGTGAATTTGAGCTATTGGTGGGGATTCTATGATCTCAAGTCGGGTTAAAGAGTTAATGAGGTGGACAAGCCTCCTATATTTTCTCTTTGTTGTCTCCATCAAGCCCCTGCATAGTAAATACCTCCAAAAATGTTTATTTTCCTACAAATTAATCACATTAGGCCATACAATATGACATACACCCTTTAGTCTCCCTACTAAGCATATTATGGCTAAAAATGTGAATTAATGAGAGAAAATGAGAGTTTTAAGGGTTGGAGGACAACATAATAAACCTCAAAATGTACCTATTGATGGGACCCATCATCACCCTGCTGCTGAAGGTGTTTCTCACCCTCTGAGCAACTCAATCACTGATATGAAGCTCATTCATGGCCTTGGTGGAGTCTCTGACATCCTAAGGCGCCTTAGATGGTGTGCCTTCCTGTGGATAGAAACCTACATTTGCCTCTATGTCTGTCCATTCCTTTTGTTCCTCTACCTAGTTTCTTCTTTCTTGTAGGCCCAAAAGTAAGGGAGGGTTGAGTTTGAGTCATATCCACTTGATCTTCAGCCTTTGCATGATTATTTTACATAGTGGGGTTCTCTCCAAGGCATTCCTTAGTCTTTCTAGGGAGTGATATTCTCTTATTTGTAAACTGTGAGGCAGGGATTGCCATCTTCTTTGGAAAGCTTGCAAACCTTTTGTCCCCATCATCATAAAGGTGTCCTCAAAATGTAGGATGAATTTCTCTTGGGTTGTTATGTACCTAGGTGACAATTCAAGATCAGAGGAGATGAGATTGTGGTTGTTGATGACAGCCTTAGGGCTCACTAGTTCTGTCTCATATATAAGGACTCATTTTCTTCTTTTGTCATCATCCTTTTCGCTTCTTTAGCCCTTGTCTCGTCATGGGTCAACCAAGAGGCTAATGCCATCAATTACATGTCTCCTAATCTTGAGTTGGGGTTCCAAAATTTATGTCTGTGAGGATCAGATTGTGCATGTAAAACTCAACAAGTTTGGCTTTATCCTCAATACTTGCCGTTTTGCAAATTCAATGAATTTCTTGAGTCTTGGAAAGGTAGGGAGCCATACTTTTCCAATGTCTTAATTTGAAACTGTAGCCACTTCTCCCTGAGGAAAATGGCATAGGATTTGAATGACTGCCTGCATTTGTATGGCTTCCATAGATAAAATTGCCATAGTAGCAAGTTGTGTCTATTTTTCTTGCAACATCTCTCTTAGCCTTGTGTTTTCTTCCTGTAACTTCTCTCTCATGATTGACTCCATTAGTGTCAAATCATTCAATTCCTTGCCCATTTCATTGACTTTCTCCTCTATGAGAACCACATTTTCTATCTTTTTTGGATTTTGCAATTTGCATCCATGTGTTCTTCCTCTTTCCTTTTCCAACTCAAAGAAGAGTAGTATAGAAAATTTCTCAAGCATAATCCTACCTCCCTCAACATATCTGTAGTAGGATTCTAGATTGCGTTGTGTATCAAGCTCCTGGAGCTCTTGGAGGACTTTTTCATCTTCTTTTGGGGTGGCTGCCCCTTCCTGTAGCACCTCCTGTTGCTCCTGTAGCAACCCTTGTTACTCCTATAGCAACCCATGTTTCTCCTGTAGCTCTTCTTTTTATTCTTGTAACAGGGCAGCTTGTGTCTTGAACCTCTTAAAGGTGGATGCTTTAGTGGTGGGCTTTCCCATGGGTAGCATAAGTTGTTTAGTTTTGGCCTTAGGAGAGGTAACTTCTTCAATCTTTCCCTCACTAGGTCCCACTTCTCCCTTTTTGCTTGCTAACTCATCAATAGTGATAAGGATTTTTGGAGGAGGATGAGGCTTCGCCTACCTTATCATGGTTCTCTTCCTTGTTTTAAAGTATAAGGGACCTTGCTTTGGCTGCCTTATTTTGGGGTTAACAGGTGTGGCCAATGTGGCAGCCACTTCTTGCTCTGTGTTTCCTGGTGAAAGGATTATTTTCTTGCCTTCCATACTTGTCTCTGGAGGTTTAGGGGAAACCTCAAGGTTCTCCTCCTCTGCTTCTTGCTTCTCCCCTTCTTTTCCTTCCTCTATTTTTGCTTCTTCTTCCTGTGTTTCTGTTGCCTCCTCTTCTTCTTGTGTTTTTTTCTGCGTCCTCTTCGTCCTTGGTTTCTACTTCCTCCTTCTCTTCTCTAACCCCAATACTAGAGGCTGGTCTTCCCTCTTGTGTGATGGCTTGAGTTTCAATGAAAATTTCCCTGTCCATGTCTACAAAATTAGTGCATAGCATAGGGTTCCTTAGGTGACTTAGAGAATCCATAACAATCAGCTTAATGAGGCCATGGTGGGAAATATGTTGGTGCTTCCTTCCCTCACTTTCTAGCTCATTTCAATGATAGATTGTAAGAGGAAATGCGGAACACTGAGTCTCTGTGGAACGGGTAGTTCTGCTTTGAATCTTAGCTCACGGAGTAGCCTAAAATGATAGGAATTTACAATGCTCAACCTCCCCTCACAAGATATGTATTTGAGGATGTGATATGCCACTTCATCCCAGGGGTAAGGCAGGCTCTCTCTTCTCACTCCATTTTTATCTTCTATAGGCTTTTCTCTATGAATGAAGAAGTCCTTCCTGGCTATAATATTCACTGCTTTATCCTCCTTGATCCATCGAATTCTCTAGGGTAAGGTAGTCACTTTTCTTATGACTTCAACATTTAAAGAGATGGAAATTATTCTAACAATAGTACTGGCACTATCTTCTCCCTGAGAATTTAGTGCCATGGAAAATTCCTGAGTTATGTTATCATCATAACCCTTCAACTGTTCAAAGAAACCCATCCACTGGTGTCTTAGAAAAATGTCTACCATAGGAGGATGGTGATGAATTATTTTGTGTATGTGGGTTCTCTTTTGTTGAAACCTCCCCCCATTTTTCCCACTCCTCTTTCTCAGGGTTACTTAGGTGTTTTTTTTTTTGGCCTCAGTGCAATCTCGAGTGTAGAGACAATGTCAAATTTTCCTTTTTTTTTTATCAGATGGGAAGAAGGATGCTAATAATTTTTACCAAAACAAGCTTTCCTTTGTCCCTATCTTGCCTTCACACATAACAATTTTCAAAGGAAACTACTACATAATTGTTCGCTATAAGTTACTTGATTTAGGCAAAATTCTCCGTGCAGATGTATGGAAAATTAAAGAGCAAGAAGGTCGTTTACTCCTTTCAAGATAACTCTGTCATGTGCATGAGGGTTTGAGCGAAACTTTGGGTAGTTTTGGCTCCCTTTCTCCCTTCAATTCTCTCATGTAGCTTCCTTTCAAGCCTCCTGTAGAAGTTCATATCCTCCTGTAGTTTCTCCTGTAGCACCTGCAAGCATAGCTCGAAGCAGCACAGTGGCACCCTAGGCAATCTCTGATAGCACTAGCTCGTCCTTCTCCAACTGTTTTCTAGGAATGAACGATTATGCAAATGGAGTCGAGCCTTGTACTTATTATTCTTTTTTATGGTAAAGGTTCGGAGCTCTTTGGTGACATGACTGTTGCACGAATTTCCCATTTTTAACTGTTGCCCCCACTCCTTGTAATCATCACCCTGCTCATCATGATCATCACCTTTTTCCTCGTAATCACCACTCCACTTAAGTTGAATTTTCCATGTTGCATGTATGATTGAATGAACTTTAGTTTACTAATTGAAGGTGGCCAAGTTCACTGGCCACCTCCAGCCCATAAAAATTCCTTTCTCAACCATTAACACATGTTCTCATTATATGCATAGGGAAGAGGTGAGGGATTTCATACCTGATCCTACCTATGATATCGAATTGTTGGAGATGCCTGCATGCTGGAGATGGACTTCATAACATGATGACCTTGAAGGTGTTGATGCTTTGATGATTCCTTGAATGATTAAATTGTTGTGTGTGTAGGCTTCTTCCTAGTGTCCAATATGTCGCTGGTGGATTGGATGGATTATCTCATATCTGATCTCTAAAGGTGGTGTTTCCCTTCTCAACTTCAGAAATAGATCCATGATGCTCAAGGTGGCTAGATTTTTTGCTCTATGGGTGTAAAAAATAGTTTATTGTGGATTTTGTTGTAACTGTACAAGCTGCTATAGGAAGAGTCTCTTTCCTGTAGTAGTCACTTAATTCCCCTTCGAGACCTCATATTTCATGTGGGATTGAGGGAAAGTCATAGGAGGTACAAGGACAAGATTAAAATCATCAGGAAGTGGTGTACGTGGTGGAAAAATTGAAGAGAAAGCTTTTTCTAGTTTTTTTCTTTATGTAGGGAAGAGTGGAATTTGAAGATGAATTTTGGCTAGATTGAGTGAATAAGTGATGAAGGGGTGCTGGTGGACCTCTCCTAGCAATTTCTAAAGTAAACATGACCTTTGGACCCCTTTTTTCAATCAGATCTACCTCCTGTAGCATTTCAAGCTGCCCCTGTAGCATTTCAGGACAGTCTTGTAACACTTCAAAAAGGATGAAAAACATGATTCTATTGCTGGCTAGATAATTGAGAGAGGTAGGGAGGTGAGTGACAAGGGTGAAAATGCAATGGATAGCTAGAAAAATGAAGGAATGAATCTGTAGAATCTATTTTGTAGCCATGGTTCTGTTGATTGTCTCGAGTCCTACAAAAAAGAGGTGTTAGAAAAATTGGTGTAAGAACTCCTTCCATGTGTTTTTTTTCTCTCTTTTTTTTTTTAACTTTTCGAGACATCTAGGATGCCTCTACAGAGGTTTTCAACCTGCATGCCTGCCCAAGGCACTTAAGAGAAGGCTCTCACCTGGGGATCTTTTAATCTTTTTATTTTCTTTTGTTTTTTTTTTTTTGCCCTTGGGCTGCCTCAGAGAGGTTTTCAACCCGAGAGTTGGCCTTAAATGCCTCATAGAGGCTTTCACCTAGGCCCTTTATTTCTTTTCTCTTCTTTTGTTTTGTTCTAGAAGTTGTGTGCATTGAGGACTATGATCCTCCCAATCACATTCAATTCTCTATTGATTGAACTAACGAACTCTTCCTTGAAGAAAGGTCTTTTATACAACTTCAACCTATAACCGTTGAGAAGTAAGGGAATACCTTCCTCACCAATTGCTTTGATTTAGATAGACCCATTCTCATAACATTTCTCTGCTAGAGAGGGACCCAACCATCTTGTCATTAACTTTCCCTTGAAATCCTTGAATCTGGAATCATACAACAGGGCCTAATCTCCTTCTTGAAAAGTCTTCTCTTTAATGTGTTTGTCATGCCAAATTTTCCTTTGTAGCTAGATTACCTCAGTGTGCAGGAGATCTTGCAACCTAAATTAATCTAAACCATTGAGTTGGAGTATCCTCTCTTGTTGTGTTGTAGTGAGGTCCAAGTCTAACTAAGTTTCCATCCTTAACGCGTTGTATTGAAATTCAATAAACAACAAGGCCTTCTTCCCATAGACTATTTCAAATGGAGTGAATCTAGTGATGGTCTTTCAAGCGGCGTTGTAGGCCCAAATGGCTTCCACAAGTACGTCTAGCCAATATTTTCTACTGCTGCTAACAACCTTCGTTAGAATGTTCTCCAGTGCTTTGTTTGTGACCTCCACGGTGATAAGCAGTGGATGTCTTGTGCTTTATGTGGTGCTGCTTCATGAGATCTTCAATCAGATTTGATGTAAATTTCGCTCCTTGACCAATGACAATCTCTTGGAAAACCAAAGTTGTAGAAGATGTTCTCCCTCAGAAATTCAACCACCTTTTGCTCAGTTTTTGCCTTATTTCCTTTATTTCAACCCATTTAGTCAAGTAATCAGTGCACACAAAGATCTATTTCTTCTGTCATGATGGGGGATCAATAGGTCCAATGAAGCCCCACTTCTCAAATGGATCTAGAGTCACTTGAGGTTGTAATGACATTTCATCCTTAGGTGTGGGCTTACCCATCCCTTGGCACTAATCACACTTGGTGGTGTACATCCTTGCATCTTGATGTAAAATGGGCCAATAATATCCTACTTGTAGAAATTTGAAGGTTGTCCTCTTAGAAGCAAAGTGGCCCCCACAGGGTCCATCGTGGCATGCTAAGTGGATGTCAAAGACCTCCTCTTCACTCACACATCTCCTCAATGTGAAAATTCCTAGACTTGAAGAAACCCCTTCTGCAACAAATCTGAATCTACTTCACCTACTTGATATTTAATATACATTAAGCAAGTTATTCTTCTAAACACTGAAGCAAATGACTTTTGCAGCCTACACTAATTAAATATTTGATCTCATAAAACAAAAAACGAAGAAAAGAAGAAGATACATAGGACACTTATTTTTGGACACAATAGTCCCCGGAAAAACCCAATGCAGGAAAATTAGTGCAACAGTTCTGAGGGTTTATTATTATGCAGGAGAAATATCTAAATACAAATCTAGGATGCTCATCTAGCAATCCTTTACAAAGAAAATACTCACGGAAAATATGAGTGAGTTTTACCTCACTTCAGCGGGCAAAATTCTGGCTGATCCAACACAAGAATTACCAATCCTGCCTATTTCTGCATTGGCTCTGCGTCAACCCTGCATCACCTTCTCTACCCTCTACGTAAGCTCTCTCGGTTGTTCTGGCAGTTCCTGATAGCTCTGGTTGTTCCAACAGTTCTGGATTCTACGTGATAGGTAACTTTTCTACGTCAGCTCTCCTAGCTACTATGTTGCCTCTGCTTTAGATCTCCCGACAGTTCCGATAGTTCCTAGTAGTTTTGGCTGTTCCGACAGCTCTGGATTCTACGTGACAGGCAACATTTTTGTGTCAGCACTCTCAGCTACTGCGTTGTCTCCCTGTAAGCTCTCTCCGCCTCTCTACTCTGTATTTTCCAGAAAGTCCTTCTCCCGGATTCTCCCTACCCCTTAGTTGCAAGGTCTCCTGAATCGATTTTCCTCCTGAGAACTTCTCACCTTAGAAAATAGATTTCCTCAGTTTCTCTGTGCGTATTTCCAAATGAACCCCAAGCCTCAATTTTATACTTTTCTTGTTGAGTCTTCAAGAGCCAAGATTAAGTCTCTAATCAATGACTAAGATTAAAACATGACTTGATCCACCTTCTAGATCATTGTCACCCATTTTTTTATTAATACCCATTAATATTTTAATTTCCCTAAGTTTAGACTTAGGAACTCCATTAAAAATTTTAATTATTTTAATGAAATACAATCTGGGTGGAATTTCACCAAACGATTTCTGGGTTCTTTAGAAATAATGTGCTTTAGCCTCTCCACCAATTTTCAACGCAAGAAAACTTCCTATGCTACCAAAAACTAACAGTCCCTCTTAGTGAGGAAAGTGCTCTAGCAACAATGTCCACCTACATGCTGCTTTGTTTCTGAAGCACCTCCTTTCTACATTGTTGCTGCTACCAACACTGTGCTACCGTTGATACTGTATTGTTTCCCATGACACTGCCACTACCTCTGCTGCATTTTTACTACAACTCCCTCTCAAATGTTGCATCTACTATGTTGCTAGCACTGCGACTGCTAATACTGCATCCGTACTACAACTCAATTGTTGAGAGAAGCAACTTAAAAACATCCAAAATTAGATGAACTTAACTGTGTTCTGCATAATACAATGAATGTTGGAATCTGACTGCTGGTGATTCTGACCCTATGAATCTTCTGCGCTGCTGCTGACTCCTGTACTGTGTCAACTGCACTGCTGCCAACCTTGCTATGCATTGATCAGTCTCTGGTCCCCAACTACTGCATCCGTCCTCCAAACACTCCACTGCATCATCTGACACTAAGTCCATCTCACTACTGCTGAATCTTGGGCTCCTGTAGCAAAGAATTAATCCAAGAGGTGGACTCCTCAAGGATCCTACCCACATGTAGTCCTCCCGACTATAGCTCAATGTCGCCCCATCTTCCTCCTGGAGATGCATGGGCACTCATGGAAAAATCATCCTCATCAGCCTTTGCTGAAGAAACCATAGGATTATGTTTCTCATCCTTGTCCTTTTTCTTCAAAAGACACTAGGATACATAGTGGCCCATCTCGCCACAGCTGAAACATTTCACCTTCAAAATGTACTTCTTTTGCTTTGGCTTTTGTTGTATCTTCGATGCTAGAGTTGCGTTCTCCTCCTCCTCCTTCGTCTTTGTACCACTCCCACTACTACCACTGAGGTTGACCTTCACTAGGTCCCTCCTCAACTCCTCCGGTTCAAGAGTCGCCCAAATCTCCTCCCATGAAGGTATTTTTCCCCTACACAATATGCTTTGGATGAAAATTTTCCATTCATCCAAGACTCCATTCAGGGCTATCCTCACCATCGTGGTTGGCTAAGGAGTGAACCCCACTGTAGCAATCTGGTCTTTGGTGTCCTGAAGACGTTGAAGATAGAGGTTCACCCCTTCTCCTTTCTGCATCAAAGTTCACTGCAACTTTTGCTCCAAATACATCTTTTGTTGGGAAGAGACTTCATATAAAGAAGACAAGGCTTCCCACATCTCTCGGGTTGTATCCTTACCCTGTAAGTGTGAGACCACATGATCTCGAACTCCATCAAGAATGAGCCTCTTTGCCTTCCTCTGCTCGGACTTGTACTTCTTCTTGTGATCGTTGTCAACATGGACAGCTACAACACTATTGACGTAGGCCTCAAGATCATATTCCTCCAGAACAACTAAGATTTTGGTCTTCCATATGACATAATTGGAAGCTCCTTCCAACCTGTCCTGATCTCTGAGCCCATGCGATGCCATCTCACCCAACTATCGAACTGACTTCTCTAGTCATTGCTTAGCACTGCTCAACTGCTCAGCAAGTGTAATGATCCTAAATAAGAATACAAGTGATATTAAATAAATAAACTGTGCAGCAATTTATAAAAGCGAAATTTGCATTTAAGCATTCACAAAAAGCTGCAAATATGGAATTGTTGAGCCATTTTATTAACTTTTTGAAGGCCAAATATAATATATGATGAAATGGTGCACCTAGGCTTGTCTCAATGGACAAGCAAAACCAAACCCAGGTGGGAAAATGGCTGAGATGAAGGCTACCCAGCTGTTGCACCCATCTGCACTACGTTGCCCAGAAAACTGCTTCTCTATTGAGGTTCGAATGGCTGGAAAGTGCACTTATACTGCCCTAAAAATTGTATGCTTTTAATCCCGGAATCCTTGGCCTAGACCAAGAAAAACAAAGAAGGGATTTTAGCTAGTTTCGACCTTTGATTTTCGACCCCCTTGGAGCCTCACCTCAGCTGTAGCTGCAAAACTCGACCTGCTGGAAGGTGCCTATAATTTGTCCTAAAAACTCCTCCAAAGTGATGAGTTCACCCTTTCTATCCAACCCCTGACTTCCCAGATGAGCTCTTGGCCAAAATCACCTGCTCCCAAGCTCCATGAAAAGCTGCGAAGTGGCCTCTGCGTTGTCCCTTAGCCCAGCAATTCGAACTGTTGGAACGCTGGGTCAGCTCGTTGTAAAACCTAGCAAAATTGCTGGTCTAATGTTGCTACCTCAGCTCCCTAATTCCCCGACAAGCAGTATGATCTCTGCCGGTCTCAATCTCCCTCTGCATGTTTCCTAGCTGCTTAGAAATATGCACTCCTTGCTCTGTGTTGGCTACTGGTGCTATGTCAAATCCCCGACATTCCTAAAAACCCTTGTAAACAAGCCTCCCTAGGGCGGACATGGATGGTCCCCTGAAGTAGAGGTTGAATCTCCTGCTTGAGAGACTCGTGACTAAACAATCGGTTGACATAGCTAAACAACAGAGTGAACAGTTGAGTAATTGTTTGCAAATGTCAAAGATGAAACCAAAATGAGAGTTGATCTCTCTTGATAACTCCTTGGGCCTCCTTATCCTCATGTGGGCCCCTCCATCCACCCATTTGACTTTCCCTCCAAGCATATCGAATGGCTAATTCGAAATCCCATGTGGGTGGCCCCCACATTCCACTAGCAGCTAAATAAATCCGATTTGGGCCCTAAGTCCCTAAGTCGAAAGTGTGGGGTCCTCTTCCTTAGTAAAAAATGTACAAAGTTGTGTAGCAACACTCTGTTACTAATTTGTTTGAGAAGGGACACGACAGTCCTCCCCTCCCAAATGTTGCTTGCCCTCAAGTAACCTCAAAGCTGGGTGCTCCAATATGTGCTCACCCTCCTAGGTGGCATCCTCATCCGGCAAGTTCTTCCAGCATACCAAGAACTCCCTAATGGTCCTAATCCTCATTTTCCTCTCCTTGCTCTCCAAAATGGCCTCTGGTTCCAACACCAAGTGGCCCTCATCATCTAGTGGGGGTAGATCAGCTGCTGCTGTCACATGTTGTCCCAACAACCTCTTAAGGCATGAGACATTAAAAACATTGTGGATCCTACTCCCCTGAGGCAGCTCTAGCTCGTAAGCCACCTCCCCAACACATCGAATCACCTGGTAGGGCCCAGAGAAGTGTCGTTGTAGCTTCTCGGCCCCCTTTTGCTTCAGCGTGGACTGCTTGTAAGGCTACAGCTGGAGGTACACCAAGTCCCCCTCCTCGAAGTGTCTCTCTATCCTGTGCTAGTCTGCGTAAAATTTCTGCTAATTTTGGGTTGTCACCAAATTATCCTTGAGAGCCTTGAGGATATCTTAGCTCTCTTGGACCTAGTCTTTGTCCTTTAGGGCCTAACTACCTCCAAAAACAATATCAGAAAATCCATAAAGAGCACGGAAAGGAGTCATACTAATGGACATGTGGTGTGTGGTGTTGTAGCATTACTCGCCCAAATGCAACCATTGAATCCAAGACCTCTGTTGACCAATCACATAGTTCCTCAGTTACCCCTCCAGGAACTGATTAACTCTCTCCATCTGGCCATCTGTCTAAGGGTGATAGATGGCGCTAGGAGTGAGCTCCCTCCCGACTAGTTTGAAGAGTTCCTGCCAAAAGCCTCCCATGAATCTGTTGTCCCTGTCGCTCACTATGTTCTTGGGGAGCCCATGTAATCTGGAAATCTCCCAGAAGAATAGTTCTGCGACCTGTGCATCCGTGTACCTGGTGGGGATGGTGAAAAAGTGGGCAAATTTGGTCAACCTATCGACCACTACGTATATGCAATCCTTCCCTTGCACTGTGGGGAGCCCTGTGATGAAATCCATAGAAATACTCTCTTTCCCATTTCCCCTCAAGGATAGGAAGTGGTTGTAGCAATCCTGCGGGGCAGGTCAGTTCCCATTTTTCCTATGACAAGCCTCACACTTTCGTACGTGTTGCAGCGCGTCCCCCTTGAGGCCCTTCCATGTGAATCTCTCTCGGACAACCATATAAGTCTTATGGAACCACTGGTGCCCAAACAATGGTGAATCATGTGTTGCTTGGAGTATCCCCTCCTCAATTATGAGTTGGGCACTACGTAAATGCACCCCTTGTAATAGATGACCTCATTCATCACACAGTAACGCTCATCTGCATGGGTACCCTCCAATACCTCACATGCCTTCCTATCTTTGGAGTACTCCCATAGTGGCACCGAAAAGTTGTCTTAGGGATACCCTGATCCCTCACCCTGATCTAGTGGTACCCTGAATGAAAATCAATCTTAGAGAAGTACTTGGCTCCTCTAAGCTCATCCATTAGCTCATCTATGCGGGGAATGGGGTACCGGTTCTTTAGTGTCTTCTGGTTGAGGGCACAGTTGTCAATGCACATCTTAAGGGTGTCATCCTTCTTCTTCACCCACACCACTGAACAAGTGAAAGGACTGGAACTTGGCCTGATATGGACCAATGCTAGCAACTCCTAGATAGCCTTGTCTATCTCATCCTTATAGGCATTGGGATGCCTGTAAGGGGTGGTGATCACTGCCTGCACACCCAGCTCCAACTCAATAGTGTGCTCAAATCTTCTGTCTGGTGGTTTCCCTGGTGAAATATCCCCAAACACTACTTTGTATCTGTCCAGCAAGCCCTGTATGTTTGTCGGTGGTGGCTGGGCCTATCCCCCAGCCTATGAGATCCTCAGCTCAACTGCCCACGCAATTTCCCCATGACTTAAATCTACCTCCATCCTGTGGGCCGAAACTGTCTGAGGTGGATAAGACTACATGCCTCTCAAGACTACTGGTTTTCCATCCAATCCAATGAACTCCATCTCTGGCTTCCTCCATTCTCTCGTGACTCGACCAAGGGAAAACAGCCACTAGACACCCATCACCATGTTGGTGTCTGACACATCGACCACAAAGAAATGGTTTGTCATCGAGTAGTTCCCCATAACTACTGTCAAGGAAGGCACATATCTAGTGCACTGTATGGTACGGTCACCTGGTACTTGTTTATTTTGGGTAGCATCGGATGTGCTCTAGCTCCAAAATTTGGTGGAGGGGCTAGAACACATGAGATCTTCAGAACCCATAAATGGTTTGGAGAAATTCCATCTGGATGAGGAGTTATTAAAATAATTAATATTTTTAATGGGTTCCTAAGTCTAAACTTAGGAAAATAAAAATATTAATGTGTATTAATAAGAATATGGGTGAGAAACTTCTAAGTGATGACGATAAAGTCTGTTTTAATCTTAGCCATTGATTAGGGATTAGATCACTGCTGTTGATTCATCAACAGGAAGAGTATAAGAGGAGGCTTGAGGGTCAGTTGGAGAGAAACCAAGAAGATCAAAGAGTTCAATTTTTCTAGGGCGTGGTTTGCTGCGAAAGTGAAGCTAAGTGATTTGAGTTGCAGTGAGGGGCAGTTCGGCAGACAGACTTTTATCCAAGGTTGAGGATACATAGCAGAGAGGCGAAGCAGCGGTAGGAGATATAATGTAGCTCCAAAGAGTGTGACACAGAAGCTAGAGGGGCCAACGCAGTTCCTTAGAGGCATCGTTGGGGTTTTCTGTGGGGCTGAGAGAGGAGCAATTTAGCATATCGACTTCTGAGCAAGGGAGGCCCACTGGGAGGGTGTCGCAGCGCCTAGAGGAGGAGACACAATTCCAATACAAAACTTGGAGCAGCCATTGTTGCCTAGCACTGGGAACAACAATTGTCATCTGTGGGGTTTGATCATCTAGTTGTTAGAATTGTCAAAATATCTGTCTCTGGATAGAGGTACTTCTGCCAAGTTTAATCTCTATTGGGTGAGCCAAATTTGGCACCCTAGTTGTATTTAGAAATCTGCTTAATAATGCAAACCCTCTATCTGCTACACCAGTTTTTCCAAATTGGGTTTTTCCGGGGATGATTGTCCAAAGATAACGGTGTTCCTTATGTGATTGTCTCAATTTATTTCAGTTCATGATCTATATATAGCTATAGTCTGCAATAGTGTTTTCATCGTTGTTTAAATATTCAAATAACTTGTTGAATGTAAAGAACAAGTAGAAGATGATAAACCAATGATTGCAGTAGGATTTTTGATATGTAGATTCAGAAATTCTCACAGTGCTAGGACTGAGAAGCCCTCGAACTCAGTTGTGGTGAGGCCCCTCCTTTGGACCAACTGGGCATCTATGAAATTGTGGGTAGCCCCATTGTCAACTAGCACTGACACCCTATGTCCCTGTATAGTGCCTCTGATCCTCAGGGTGAAAAATTTGGGAATCCTACATAAGGAAGCGAGAACTCCCCCTGTTGGGGCAAGGGATGCCCCACCCTATGGAGGTGGTGGTGGTGGCCCTCTGTCTGTCGGAATCTCACCATATGCCCCACTGCAATTCTGGTCCACCTCATCCTCCTGGTCACTGTAAAAAAAAACCTCAATTTAGTGTGTTCTCCCAACAGCGCAACGATGGCCTGGTTCCTAGGGCTCTTTGCATGTGAAGCACAACTTCCTCCTCTGGAGGTCCTTTTGTGTCTCCTCATCTAACCGCCCCCTCCCCTATGCGGTCCTCTAAGGTGGAGGTCTAGTCTCATGCCCCTTTTGTGGGAAAAGGGTCCGTGCAGGAAATGGTGCTCTAGTCTTGGGGATGGCCCCCTGTAGATCTTTGGCACATAAGACTGCTTCCTATAGCATGGAATGTCTACATGACATCACCAGTCCATGTAGGGGCTTAAGCAAACCCTTAGTGAAGGTATACACCCTCCTTTCCTCGGATAGATCCAGGACCATCACTAACACCCGCAGAAAATCTGAGAAGTATTGCTCCAGGTTGCTTGTTTGGCGCAGTTGGGTCAGCTCTCTGTAATGGGCCTTCGGAGCCCTCTAATCAAATCACTCTAACCCCTCCTGGTGAAGTCCTCATAAGAAACTACGTGGGGATGCCCTAGGGTGGTCAAGCCATAAAATCACCAATCTTGGGCTTCCCCTTCCATGTGCAGCGTGACCAACTTAATGGCTTCCTACTTTGTCATTTGGTTGAGTTGGAAGTAGGTGTCCATCTTCTCAATCCAAGCCCTGTCCATGCACTTGGCAATGCCATCAAAAATAGGGAAATAAATCCTCCCTATGGTCCTTTGAAACTCATAGTTCTAAGTCCCTTGTCCTCCATAGCCCTTGTTCTTCTCACTCTGCTTGAGCTTGCAGTAATATCTGAGGGAGAGGGCTTCTTTAAAGTCTTCATCCATAGACTGCCACTCTCTAAAGTAATCTCCCATCTAAGGGAGGTTTTCCTCCCTTGCAGGCTCGATTTGTGCTACTTGCACGAAGGAAGGTAGTGTAGCACGAGTTGGCACACTGGTTGAAAGGCGTTGCGCTGCTGGAGAGGGACGATCAAATTGTTGAGAGGCCCCAAACGTTTCCCCAAGCAGAAACCCTCTAGGTGTGGTTCTCCCTTTGTTCTTCGACTCGATCTCTTCCAGCATGTCATTCTGACCCTTGGCCAAGTCACTCAAGGCCTTCAGAAGGCTATCGAAAGCCATCTCTTCCCTACCCTTTGGTTTTGTCGTTTCCTCCTCTTCTGCTACTACTTTCTCCCTGCCCTGCGTATCTAGAGTAATCTCTAACACCCTTTCTCTGCTTCTGTACCTTTGTCTTCGAGAGGTGATGTTCTGCTGGTCCCCTTCTCTCATGGGAGAGAATCCCCACAACTGAGCCAAGAACGAGACTCTATTACCACTGTAATGATCCTAAATAGGAATACAAGTGATATTAAACAAATAAACTATGGAACAATTTATAAAAACAAAATTCGCATTTAAGCATTCACAAAAAGCTGCAAATATGAAACTGCTGAGCCATTTTATTAAATTTCTGAAGGCCAAATACAATAGATGATGAAATGGTTGTTAAATTGGCAACTAGGGCCAAACTTCATGTGGGTCATCTTATTCATGGCTAATAATATTTTTATTAGATTCCTCTCGTCGAGAGGTGTAGGATTGATCTAAAGATCATCCGATTCCTATAAGTATTTATGGAGATTTGAATTTATTTTGATTATGGAATTATTATCAAGCCGACCTACAACTCATGTAGGCTTAGAAGCCCAACAGTCGCGTCTATTCAAACATCATTAGTTGTGTATAACTACAAGAGGACTTTTCCTCATTTTCACTCACTCATCTCATCACATCTCTCTCTCTGTCCTGCGCAGAAAAGAGGGTCTTCTCTACTGCGCAGAAAAGAGTCTCTCTCTCACACGTGGAAGGACGCTGCTGAAAATGAAGCTACAACTGCGGATCCAAGGTTTGACCAGTGTGGGCCATCAAACCTCCTCTTTTGAATTGCGTTATAGGTTCATCTAACCCTCCTCTGAAGGCTGCAACTTTTGGCAGTGGAATCAAGTCGATCCGACGGTTAGTTTGCGAGATATCGACTGCCCTAGTTTGAAGGAAGCTGCTGAAACTGAAGCTGCAACTGCAGATCCAAAGTTTGACCAGCGTGGACCATCAAGCCTCCTCTTCTAAACTGCGTTGTAGGTTCATTTGAACCTCCTCTAAAGGCTGCAACTTTTGGCGGTGGAATCAAGCCGATCCGACAGTTGGTTTGTGAGATATCAACTGTCCTAGTTTTGATGATGAAGCCGCTAATGCTGACGCTGTTGATCTAGGGTTTGCTACTGTTGATATAAATCAGATTTATTGTACTATTTCTCTCTGTTGAATTATTGAAGATAAAAGAAGATTTGATCAAAGGGTTTCCCCACACATTGTAGGGCCTGTCCCTAGCTAGCCGCCACATCTTGTGTCTCCTGTCTTGGCTTGTTTTTTGTCGATCGTTTAATGTTCTATTTGCACTTTACTTTATGTACATGTGATTGCTAATCTGTGGATTATAATAACAAAAACAAGTAAACTATTATAAGCATAGAACATACCATAACTTAACATGGTATTGGAGCTGAGGTGAAGACAAAGCCCGAGCAAGAGCAAGAGCAATCACCGAAGAGAAGATAGGCAAGGCTATCCTAGAAGAACAAGGAGTGTTGGACCATGTGAGAGGCAATAGTGGTGAGCCTCCATCAAATGCATCACTACTACCAGGTACAAATGGAAAACCGAAGAAGTGAAAACAAAGAAGATCATTCGAGACTTTATCAACAAGCACTTGGTGGCCTACATCTCTGACCTGAACACCTCCAAGGAAATTACGATAGACTGGCGAGTTTATTTAAAGTTAATGATGCAAATCAAGTTTTGTTTCTTAGAAATAAGTTGAGGGAAATCAAGAAGGGTAAAGATGAGAGTATGAAAGCATACTTCTTAAGAATCACCGAGATAAAGAACGATCTCCTATCTATTGGGGAGACTATTACTGATAGGGAAATGGCACTCACGACTCTTGGAGGATTACCATCCATATGGTACATGTTTAGGACTACTCTTCTGAACAATCATGTAATTCCTGGTTTCAAGGAATTAATGGCTAGATGCATTCTAGAAGAAACAAGGGTAGAAGAGCAAGAAATTCCCTTGCCTAAAGGTCCTCCTGCTGCCTTTTCTTCTCATGCTGAGAAAAGAAATAATTCCGAGTCTAAATCGAAAAGAAAGGCTAGACCTAAGTGTGGAAGAAAATGACGATGTTACATTTGCAATTAAGCAGGTCACTATGCAAGGGAATTCCGTAATAGAAAGGACTCACCGTGACGATGATCAAAATCCCTTTCACGGTAATCGAAGGGATGGAAAATTCAATAGCAAAGGTAAAAGGAATGCTGGAAATCAAGGAAGAGGACAACCATTCAAGAAGGCTAGAAATTCCAGGATGTATTAAATGCACCTGACCTCCGAAAGAACTTGGTGTCCATCTCGGCAACAGAAGACAAAGGCTACAAGGTAACCTTCAGCGATGGCAAGGTACGTGTATCGAAAAATAATGTTAAAGATGCCTTTACTCTTGGGTTTCGTGTTGATTCATTATATCAGGTCTATTGTCGCACAGATTGTCGCGACAACGCTCAGACCGGGGGCTGTCACTCTGATCCCCGATCTCTCCGTTTAAGCTTGTCTCCCACAGCTAAGGGGGGTAGACCCTGAAAAGAGAAGGACGACCAACTGCGAACCAGTTGGTTTGGGAGACACGGAAGGGTAAAGCACTTGATAGATTTTATTTAATTTAACGGACCAGTGCCTTGTGAAGTTAATGCTTAAACGATTGATAACCAGATGCTGCAGAGATATAAATTGTGCACAGTAATCATTTATCATTAAATAACTTCGAACGATGCAAGATATCCAGTAAATTCACGATATTTTTAACGATGATCTGACAATCTAAAAATAAGCTTCGAAAGATGCACATTAACCAGATATTGTATTCAAGCATGCCAGATAAACATTAATCCCAAAATTTTAGCCTCCGCAAGCAAAATAGAACGCGATAAAATCTTCCAGGCTAAGATTTCCAAAAAAATTTCCACGATGAATATTTTAATGTTTTTTCAGAGAAAATTTTAAAACAAAAATTAAACTTAAATGAAACTTTAAAATCTAAATCTACACTTTAAAAGAAAATAAAACTCTCTTTTTTTTATATTTTGATATTTTTTTATAATTTAAAATTAAAACTAAAAATTAAAATCTAAACTAACATAATTCAAGACCTAAACTATAAGAAAAGAAAAATTTTATGTCTTTTATAGATTTTATGATTTTTTAAACTTTAAACTCAAAATAGACTAATCTTAATTGGCGCGTTAAATCCAAAAACTAAACAAAAATCCAAAGCAAAAGACTTCACAAAGTAATGAATTTTTTTATGAATTTTTTATTTTTATATTATATATTATATATATATTATTTTTTGATTATTTAATGCATGAAATGATAAATTCTAAAATAAAATTTTGAATCTAAAGTCAAAGACATAAAAAAATGAAATATTAATATATACAATCTAAAAGAAAAATCACATGTTTTTTTTATTTTAATTTTTTATAAATCCAAAACAAAACTATAATCCTAATACTAAAATAAAACAACAAAAAAAATTGCGTTACCCTTACTCACATATAGCAGAACCGTTTGCGTGAATTTTGTTTTTTTTAGGCGCAGAGTTTGATATTCGACAGCCGAAAACGGAGCAGATGGGACGATGAAGCCCAATCCACGCAGCACGCTGGGGTTTGCAGGTTTCTTCGATGGTGGATGGGAGAAGGAAGGCTCCACGGTTGGCTCAGCAGGCACAACGTTTGGGAATATTGCGTGTAGCAGCGTTGTTGAGATGACTTCGACAGTAGAAACGTTGAGAGCTTGATGGCGTAAGGATTGGGCAGGTAGGACACCGCGAATTTGTGCCCACCGGTCAGCGCGAGGGTTTCGGAGAGGCCGACGAGCAATGGGGTGGCAACATTGAATGCTACGTGAAAGATCAGTGAAAAAAATCGTAGGTACAACAAGCAGCAAAAGGTTAAGCAGCGTGAAGATGGAGTAATGCCGGAAAAAGGACTGCAACGCTGGTTCGGCAAGGGATGCACACGTGAGGGGAGGAAATAATGCAAGAAAGCAATGCATGGAGGAGGAGAATAAGACTGCGTGAGAGATGTGTATAATATGGGTATTCAGTGACGGAAACAGCGTGAGGCAAGAGGAATGAAATGGAGAAGTACAGGTCCGAAATTCGAATTTTCTCCCAGAACAAAATATAGAATTTGAAGAACTTAAGTAAGCAGATTGCCCAGAAAAACCACTGAAGCTTTCCACAAAATTAATATTTGAAATTCCCTGTTCCAAATTTGCCTGATAAAACCCTGAAAATTTCTCAAACACCTGCACCTGTAACCTGCAAAAGAAAGGAAAACCTAAAATAATATGTGCATAAAACAAAAATAAAACCCTAGATCAGCTCAACAGCGTTTACAACTTTTTGACTCTTAAACAGCCAGATTTATCTATAACAGCAGTAATATGATCAAAATTTCAGATTCACTATAAAAGAAATTTCAGAAAATCTCTTATGCACATCTAAAAATAAACTGAATGATTAACCCAGGGTCAAAACCAGCTGGGCTCTGCAAAAGATGCTTATGGGAGTTGGCTGGTTCAGCCTAGAACTTCCCCTAGTGCCCACTGATCCTCAAGGGTTTCCTGCACAGCTCACTTCAACCGTCAAATAAGAGAGAAAAAGCAGCACTAGATCTCAAACACAATGGAGATACCTGCCATTACATCAGAAACCCTAATACTACTAAAACCCTAGCATGTGAACAAGATACCTATGCTTAACAATACTCTTCATAGCATACTAAAAATTTAAATATGCAAAATAAAATTTGCTCACAGCACATTAGAGGTAACACCAGAAGCTTTTGACCCGAAGTCTTCTTATAGCACCAGAAAAAGATTACACGAGAGCTTCTTCGCACAAGATCGGATCCAATTGATGATCTCAAATGACCGCTAGCACCTTACTTAAAGGAAAAAATCCCAACGGTAGTTTGAGTGATTCATGACAAAAGATCTCAACGTCGATGGATCAAGACATCTTTTATCCATCTGTCAATATAAAATATAATTATTTTATTATTTAAAAAAAAAATATTTATATTTTTTAATTTTTACTTTATTTATTAATTTTTTTTTAATTATTAATTTTTATTGTTTTTATCATGGATCATCAAACATAGCCTTTGGAAAAAATTTCCCCTAAAACCTAGGACCTAAGACGCATGAGGGGATTAAAATTTTTACCCTCAAGACACATTACATCATGACTTTTACAATTTACATCTTAAGGGGACAAACCCACTTTAACATAGACTCTCATAAACCACCCAATTCTGCGACACAACTATAATCTAGCAGGTTAACACACTAGGATTCTCCTAACGTTCTAATAACAAAATGCATCCTGGCTTTGGGGTCAGGTTGAAGGAAAACTCTGCCGATCATAGATCGGTGAGACGAAAAACCTTCCGGGACATAGATTATCATTAGAAAGTTAGGTCCACCTAGGCAATTTACATACATGACTCTGACCTGCTAAGATTATTTACATTTCATACATGTAGACTGGGTTTACAATCAAAATGATCAAGCTGCTGATGACCGTAGGATGGCACGAACACGTCGATCAAGTGCAGCCCGTTTCTGCCAAAAACAAGGGGGGGGGGTACTGCATGGGTAGTTGACCAGTAGTGGTCAACAAGGTCAATGAAAGTCAAGTAGGTGTCATGTCTCATGACACATATATTCATTCTGAGCTTTGGCATTGGAGTTTTGCCCACCTTCATTACAAAGATCTACCCGATGTAAGACATATGGTAACAGGGATGCCCGAATTCGAAGTAGAAAAAGAAGGTGTATGTTCGGGATGTGCCGAAGGAAAGCTCAAAAGGGGACCATTCCCCTCAAGCCTAAGCATGACCTCCGATATATTACAGTTGGTTCACTCAGGCATACCTGAGGTTGGCATTAAGAGGGAGACTACTACACCACATACTCCAAAGCAGAATGGTGTGGCACCGTACGATTGTGAACGCTGTCTCTATGGGTGGATGATGTAACAATGCCTAATGTGGAAGAACCAATGGATCCTATTTATCCACCCAAGCCTCCTCTTCCATGAAGAGGCCTTCATGGCTTAGGGGGATACTTGATGATGCTGAAAGACGTGGTGCACCCCAAGGAACCTTCCGTGAAAGTAAGAAACCCAACAGGTATCAGGGATACCTGACCAGTATGAGCAGAATCATACAAAATGAGCCTTCACCATTCTCAGATGTTGTCAAGCATCAAGTATGGAAGGATGCTATGACCATTATGGAGAATGATGTCTGGGAAGTAGTTCCTAGACCCCAGGACAAGACAATTGTTACTTCAAAATGGCTTTACAAGATAAAGCTACAACAGATGGAAGTACAGAATAGTATAAGGCTCGTTTTGTTGCTCGTGGTTTCTCCTAGAAGGAAGGTATAGACTATGATGTGATATTTGCACCTGTTGCCAAATATACGACCATCCGCTTGATCATAGCCCTTGTGGCTTCACAAGGATGGAACCTACATCAGATGGATGTCAAGACCGCGTTCTTGCATGGTTCGATCAAAGAAGAGGTCTATGTGGAGCAACCCGAAGGATTTCAGATTTATGATTGAAATGCTCATGTATGCAGGTTGAATAAGGCTCTCTATGGGCTGAAGCAAGCACCCCGAGCATGGTATGAGAGGATCGATAGCTACTTAATGAAGCTAGGATTCACTAGGAGTGAAGCCGATCCTAACCTTTACTTTAAGGTTGAAGATGACAAGCCTCTCATACTAGTGTTGTATGTGGATGACCTCTTTCTAACAGGTGCATACCCTCTCATTAACAAATGTAAGAGGGAGTTGGCTTCTGAATTTGAAGTGAAAAACCAAGGACTTGAAGTGTGGCAGAAGCCAAGGGAAATTTCCTATCTCAAGGAAAATATGTAGTGAAGATTCTGAAAAGATTTGGTATGGTGGACTGCAAGCTTGTGACTACCTCAAGGATCTTAACTTTTAGAAGTTATATGGTAGTGATGTCGGACCAGATTTGGGAAATGCCTTTGAGTTTCAAAAACTCATTCGCGTTGTTGATGTTCTTGGTGAACCTCCGTTCGAACATATGTTTTGCAATTAGCATTGTGAGCTCATATTTGGTTGAGCCTCACTAGATTGGTGCCAAGAATCTTCTGAGATGTCTTTAGGACACAATATCTCATGGATTGAGATACACTGCCGGAAATATGAAACTGCATGATTATTTGAATGTTGATTAGGTAGGTAGTGTGGAGGATCGTTGGAGCACTTTTTAGTGATGTTTCTCTTTGAATTCTGCTTTGATATAATGGATGAGCAGGAAGCAAAAGTCGGTTGCCATAAGCACCGCCAAGACCGGATACATATCTACGAATATGATCTCGTATGAAGCTGCCTGGTTGGGGAAGCTCTTCAGTGATCTGTTTGAACACATACCACTATGATTCTTTGTAACAACCAGAGGTGGGATTCGATTATTGAGGAATCCCATATTCGTCGATTGCTCTAGCAGATAGACATCATTTGGGATATGGTAAGTCGATGAGCAAGGAGGCTCCATCGCATTAAGATGATGTACAGGTCGATACACCTTGTCAAAGCCCCGAGGAAAGATCTAATCTGTGATTTTCCCAAACAACTTGGAGTCGTCAAGAAACCCTTGTACAAGGGTCCTGCATGTTGCATACATTGAGCTCTGGGAGCTCTGAGGGCTTGTGGTTCTTACTGGAGCAACATATGACCACAAGGTGACTCACCCTTCCCTGGTGGTGTGCACTGGAACAAGATGATTCGCTCTCTTGTGGGACAAGATGATTCGCTCTCTTGTGGAACATGATGATTTGCTCTCCTTTGTAGCAAGATTGATGAGTTCTCCTATGAGGCCTGGATTGATGTGTTCTTCATGGAGATTGTAGCAGGATTTATGTGTTCTCCTGTGAGGCCTGGATTGATGTGTTCTTCTGTGAGGCCTGGATTGATGTGTTCTCCATGGCGATTGTAGCAGGATTGATGTGTTCTTCTTTCAAGCCTGGATTGATGTGTTCTCCTGTGAGGACGGGATTGATTAAGTTCTCCTGTCGAGGCATCCTACCCATGCAATTTGGGACTCATAGGAAGTACCTCTCATCTGATCAATGAGCAGGGAAATGAAGTTAGGGACCATAGTAGTACCGATGGATGCATCGTTGTATCTACCGTACTCTCTACGCTAGGATGACCTCCATTGATCTGGGATCAATGATACTGGTCTGGAACCAGTGGTTGGAGTTGTACCATATTATGACACTGACTTCGGGTCAGTTGAGACTGGTTTGGGACTAGTGGTACATACTCTGAGACTGACTTCCTGTCAGTGCAGTACTGGTCTGGGACCAGTGAGAATGGTACATACTATGACGCTGACTTCGAGTGAAATGAGACTGGCTAGGACCAGTGGTACACTCTTTCAGACTGCAATACTGGTCTGGGACCAGTGGTAGGAGTTTTACCATACTATGACGCTGATTTCGGGTCGGTTGAGACTAGTCTAGGACCAGTGGTACATACTCTGAGATTGACTTCGTGTCAATGCAGTACTAGTCTGGGACCAGTGAGAGTGGTACATACTATGACGCCGACTTCGGGTCGGTTGAGACTGGTCTGGGACCAGTGGTACACTCTCTGAGACTGCGACATTGGTCTAGGACCAGTGGGAGGAGTGGTACCTACTATGAAGCTAACTTTGGGTTGGTTAAGACTGGTCTGGGACCAGTGGTACGCACTCTGAGACTGACTTTGAGTCAGTGGAGGATGATACTGGTCTGGGACCAATGGAGTTGTACTCACTATGATGCTGACTTCAAGTTGGTTAAGACTGGTCTGGGACCAGTGGTACATACTCTGAGACTGACTTTGAGTCAGTATGATACATCCTCGATCATTTCTCCTTCTTCATAATTCGGACAAAAGCAAAGCAGAACAGAACAATGTAAGAGCAGAGCAAAACAATACAGATCAGTACAGGGCAGAACAAGACAAAGCAAAACAGGAATAATAGAGCAGAGCAGGGCAAGGGTCAGGTTGTACAGGTCAGTGCATTTGAAGGATGAATAGTAGCAACTGACAGACAGATTGCAGATGAAGTTCTCCCTAGTTGAGAGGGAGTGTTAAATTGGCAACTAGGGCCAAACTTCATGTGGGTCATCTTATTCATAGCTAATAATATTTTTATTAGATTCCTCTCGTCGTGAGGTGTAGGATTGATCTAAACATCATCCGATTCCGATAAGCATTTATGGAGATATGAATTTATTTTGATTATGGAATTATTATCAAGCCGACCTACAAATCACGTAGGCTTAGAAGCCCAACAGTCGCATCTATTCAAACATCATCAGTTGTGTATAAATACAAGAGGACTTTTCTTCATTTGCACTCGCTCATCTCATCACATCTCTCTCTTTCTCCTGTGCAGAAAAGAGGATCTTCTCTACTGCGTAAAAAAGAGTCTCTCTCACACATGTGGAAGTAAGCTGCTGAAACTGAAGCTGCAATTGCAGATCCAAGGTTTGACCAGCGTGGACCATCAAACCTCCTCTTTTGAACTGCGCTATAGGTTCATTTGAACCTCCTCTGAAGGCTGCAACTTTTGGTGGTGGAATCAAGTCGTTCCGACGGTCGGCTTGCGAGATATTAGCTGCCCTAGTTTGAAAGAAGCTATAGAAACTGAAGTTGCAACCGCAGATCCAAAGTTTGACCAGCATGGACCATCAAACCTCCTCTTCTAAACTGCGTTGTAGGTTCATATGAACCTTCTCTGAAGGCTGCAACGTTTGGTGGCGGAATCAAACCGATCCGACAGTTGGTTTGTGAGATATCAACTGCCCTAGTTTTGATGGTGAAGCCACTAACGCTGATGCTCCTAATTTAAGGTTTGCTACTGCTGATATAAATCAGATTTACTGTACTATTTCTCTCTGCTGAATTATTGAAGATAAAAGAAGATTTGATCAAAGGGTTTCCCATACATTGTGGGGTTTGTCCCTGGCTAGCATCTTGTGTCTCTTGTCTTGGCTTGTTTTCTATCGATCGTTTAATGTTCTATCTGCACTTTACTTTATGTACATGTGATTGCTAATCTATGGAATATAATAAGAAAAAGAAGTAAACTATTATAAGCATAGAACATACCATAACTTAACAATGGTGCACCTGGGCTTGTCTCAATGGACAAGTAGGACCAAACCTAGGCGGGAAAATGGCTGAGCTGAAGGCTGGCCAGCTACTGCACTTATACTGCCCAAAAAATCGTATGCTTTTAACCTCAAACTCCTTGGCCTAAACCTAGAAAAATCCAGAAGGGATTTTAGCGTTCGGACCTCTGATTTTCGACCCCCTTCCTCACCTCAGCAATAGCTACAAAACTCGGCCTACTGGAAACTGCCTATAAATCCTCCTGAAAACTCCTCCAAAGTGCTAAGTTCACCCTTTCTATCCAACCCATGACTTCCCATATGAGCTCCTGGCCAAAATCACCTGCTCCCAAGCTCCACGAAAATCAGCAAAGTGGCCTCTACGCTATCCCTCAGCCCAGAAATTCAAACTACTAGAATGTTGGCTCAGTTGGCTATAAAACCCATCAAGATTTCTGGTCTAATGCTGCTACCTTAGCTCCCTAACTCTCGGACAAGCAGTATGATCTTTGTTGGTGTCAATCTCCGACTGCGTGTTTCCTGGTTGCCCAAAAATATGCACTTCTTGCTCTGCGCTGGCTACTGATGGTATGTCACTACCCCGGCACTCCGGAAAACCCTTGTAGAAAAGCTTCTCTAGGGCGGGCATGGATGGTCCCCCGAAATAGAGGTTGAATCTTCTGCTTGAGAGACTCGTGGCTAAACAGCCGTTTGACTCAGCTAAACCGCAGAGTGAACAGTTGAGTAGTTGTTTACAAATGTCAAAGATGAAACCAAAAAAAGAGGTGATTTCTCCTTATAACTCGTTGGGCCTCCTTAACCTCATGTGGACCCCTCCATCCACCCATTTGACTTTCCCTCCAAGCATATCGAATGGCTAATTCGAACTCCCATGTGGGTGGCCACCACATTCCACTAGCAGCTAAATAAAGTTGATTTGGCCCCTAAGTCACTAAGTCGAAAGTGTGGGGTCCTCTTCCTTGAGAAAAAATGTACAAAATTGTGTAGCAACACTATGTTACTAATTTGTTTGAGAAAGGTCATGAAAGAAAGTGAGAAATTCGAACTTTTTGGTGGAAATTTCTTTGAGGAGAAAATTCCCCTCCTACGTGTCTTGGTTCTTTTCCAGCAGATTTCTACCTTGGCAGAAACTGCGCCCTTCAAGCACTACGCTGAGGCTCTATGTCACTTCCTCTGCCTCTACAAACTCATGAATTGGAAATCGTACCTCTCTATTGTTTCACTCAGAGAAATATTTCCTCGAATCTGCTTCCCGACAAGCACTGCGCAATCTCTTCAAGGGGATTCGAATCGCTGCCAAGTGCAGCTTTTGCCCTCACTGCTCAGCACTGGATCTGCTCTTCCCTATTTCAAAATCAATGCTCCTATACCATGTGAAAATTCCTTGACTCGAAGGAACCCCTAATGCAGCAAATATGGATCTACTTCACCTACTTGATTTTTAATATACATTAACCAAGTTATTCTTCTTAATACTGAAGCAAATTACTTCTGCAGCCTACACTAATTAAATATTTGATCTCATGAAACAAAAAAGAGAGCAAAGAACAAAATACATAGGGCACACTTATTGTAGGACACAATAGTCCCCGGAAAACCCAATGCAGGGAAACCGGTGCAGCAGTTCTGAGGGTTTATTATTATGCAGGAGAAATATCTGAATACAAATGAAGGATGCTCATCTAGAAATCCTTTACAAAGAAAAACTGGTGGAAAATCTAAGTGAGTTTTACCTCACTTCACCCAGCATAATTTTGACTGATCTAGCACAAGAGCTGGCTAACCCTAACTATTTCTATGCTAACTCTACGTCAACTCTACCGACTCTTCCGGCATTTCACGGCAATTCTGGTTGTTCCCAACTATTTCGTCTATTCTGGCAGTTCTAGATTTTGTGTGACAAGCAACATTTCTGTGTCAACTCTCCCAGCTACTCTGTTGCTTCTGTGTTAGCTCTCCCGACTGTTCCAGCAGTTCCTGGCATTTTCAACAATTCCCAACAGTTTCGGTTGTTTCGACAGTTCTAGATTCTACATGACAGGTAGCTTTTCTGCGTCACCTCTCTGGGCTACCGTGCTACCTCTCTGCAAGCTCTCTTCGCCTCTCTGTTATGTATTTTCCATAAATTCCTTCTCCTAGATTCTCTCTGCCCCTTAGCTGCAAGATATCCCCAATCGATTCTCCTCCTGAGAACTTCTCACCTCAAAAAATCGGTTTCCTCAATCTCTCTGTGTGTATTTCCAAATGCACCCCAAGCCTCCATTTTATACTTTTCCTGTTGAGTTGTCAACAACTGAGATTAAGTCTTTAATCAACGGCTAAGATTAAAACATGACTTGATCCTCCTTCTAGATCATTCTCACCCATATTTTGATTAATACCTATTAATATTTTAATGCCCTAAGTTTAGACTTAGGAACTCCATTAAAAATGTTAATTATTTAATAAAATACAATCCGGGTGGAATTTCACCAAACGGTTTTTGGGTTGCTTAGAACTAATGTTCGTTACCCTCTCTACCAATTTTCAAGGCCAAAGAACTTCCGATGCTACCAAAAACTAACACTCAGGATCTTATCAGGGCCTAATCTAAAAGGTTTTGTCCCAATCCAAGTGAATGGGGCACTTTTCCTAACAATCTTGCTTTTCTCCCTGGAGAATAGATTGGGAGAGAACCTCCCAGTAGCCAAGTAGTTAGATATATCAACAAACTAAGGAGAAAGCACTGAGATGGAAAAGAGATGTTCATCTAGAAGTCGATCATCCACCATTTCTTCTTTTTCTACAGGCAAGGTTAGTCTTGAAAAGAAATCTGCAACCAAATTCTCTTTCCTTGGTTTGTCAATAATAGTTAAATCAAATTGCTGTAATAATAACAACCATCTAATTATCCTAGCATTGACATCGAACAAAAGTTTAATAACCAGTGATATAATGCCTAAACTTGTTCAAAGAATGTACCACAACCAAGAGTTCCTTTTCAGTGACTGTATAATTCAACTCAGCTTTAGAAAGGTTCTTACGGATGAAATAGATAGCATAAAGGCAATTTGTCTTCTACTTGTCCTAAGGTTGCCTCTATAGCTTTGTCTAATGCATCTGTGTGTATATGGAAAGGTAGTGCCAAATTGGGACCTCTAAGGATGGGTGCAGTTGTCAGCTTGTCTTTTAGTACTTCGAAGCCTTCTTGACAATTGCTTGTCCAACAAAAATCTGAATCTTTAGCCAGTAGTCCAAACAAGGGTAAAGCCAGTTTACTAGTCTTTAATGAACCTTCTATAATACCCAGGTAAGCCAAGGAATCTCCTGACATATGTTTGTTTTTGAGGGATAGGGACCCTTTTGATAATGTTAATTTTGTTTGGGTCAACTTGTATCCCTTCCTTGGATATAGAATGGCCAAGGATGACCCTGCATTCATCAAAAATTCACACTTCTAAGGACTCAATGAATATTCATTTCAATGCATTTCTTTAAGACTTTGCACAGATTAGAAAGAGCTTCATGGAAGTCACATCCATAAGGAGTAAAATCATCCATGTATATCTCGACACTATCATGAAAAAGTTCAGCAAAGATACTTAGCATTGCCCTCTAGAAAGTAGCAAGGGCATTACGCAGACTGAATGGAAGTACTATATAGGCAAAGGTACCCCAAGGACATGTAAATGTGGTCTTATCTTGGTCTTCAGGGCTGATCTGAATTTGGTTGTATCCACTAAATCCATCTAGGAAGGGAGGGAATTTCTTTCCTGCAAGGCCATCTAGGACTTGGTCGATGAAGGGCAAAGGAAAAATGGTCCTTCCTTGTAGCCTTGTTAAGTTCTCAGTTTTCAACACAGATCCTCCACTTACCATTTTCTTGGGGACTAAAACAAGAGGTCACACCCACTCACTATCTAAAATGGGATATATGAACCCTGCATCCAGTAGCTTTTGTAATTCTTATTTCACAATGTCCTTAAGAGTTGGGTTCATCCTTCTCTAGGATTGGCGCACACGATTGCATCCCTATTTGATGTAAATATGATGAGTTCATATTGAGGGATGCACACCTTTCATTTCCTTATAATCCCAAGCAAAAGCATCCAGGTGTTGCCTCAACACACTGCATAACTGCTCTTCTTTCTCAGTGGAAATAGAGGGGTTGATATTTAGAGTTCTGGATGGGCCAATCTCCACAATTTTGGCATGTTTAGGGCTAGAGTCAACAGAGCATAATTCAGTCCAAGAATTACTCTTAGATTATCCCATCAATTCATCAACTGGTATGGAAGTGGGACGCTGATTTTGTAAGATGTGGTCAATAAAGTCATCTTCATCAAGTTTCCCTCCCCCTATAACAATGTCTAGAGTGCAGACTGGGTAGGGGGTTGTCTGATAAAATTCCTCCTCTTCCTCAGCCTTTAACCATAAGGGTAGATCATGCTCAATAGAGGGTTGAGTAGGAGGATACAACACAAGTTGTTTCGATAAATGTCCATTATTAATAGTCATGTTCCCAACCCTACAACTAATGTAGGCAATGTCTAGAGTGCAAATTGGGTAGGGGGTTGTCTGATAAAATTCCTCCTCTTCCTTAGCCTTTAACCATAAGGGTAGATCATGCTCAATAGAGGGTTGAGCAAGAGGATACAACACAAGTTGTTTCAATAAATGTCCATTATTAATAGTCACGTTCCCAACCCTACAACTAATGTAGGCAATGTCTAGAGTGCAGACTGGGTAGTGGGTTGTCTGATAAAATTCCTCCTCTTCCTCAGCCTTTAACCATAAGGGTAGATCATGCTCAATAGAGGGTTGAGCAGGAGGATACAACACAATTTGTTTTGATAAATGTCCATTATTAATAGTCATGTTCCCAACACTACAACTAATGTAGGCATCAACAGTGGCCAACCAAGGCCTCCCTAGAATGAGAGGATAACCATTAAACTTGTTTTTTGCCTAGAGGACCAGGAAATTAGAGGGGTATTCCCAGGAGTCAATGGAAACCATGACATCCTCAATAACTCCATCAAGAGCTATTGTTGATTTGTCTGCAAGTTGTAGCATTGTCGTGGTCTTCCTCAAAGCCCCTTTGAGATTGATCTTCAGCATGGTTTCCCTGGTCATCAAATTGATTACAACCCCAAGATAAATCAAGGTATTAGGGAAAATAATACCATTGATGTGCACATCCACTACTGGGCTACCAAGATCCAAGTATTTTTGAGAGATCACCCTCCCAAGCATCAAATCAGATAGTTGTCCAACAACATTGATGGTTGGGGTATCTCTTCTTCTTCTCCCAGGCCTTTTGAAACATTCCTCCTTAATGAGCTTGTTGTAATTGGGAACATATTTAATGGCCTAGAGAAGGGGTATATTGACACACAAGTTCTTCAATTCTCCCAAAATTTCAACCTCTTCTCGGATGTGCTAGTTAAGGTGGACCAACCGTTCCAGATAAGGAGGTGCATTGGCTTGAATTCCAGTCTCTTCCTTCTCCTCTTCCATCTCTCTAGGTTGAGAAGGTGGGTGGTTATCTAGGAGCACCTTCCCAGACTAGAGGTTGATCTCTTGGATTTCCATAGCATAAGCAAGATAAGATGTCTCCCAACCGTAAACTTGTTGTGTCTGCTTCTTGTTTGGGTTGAGAGGTATTTGAGGTTGCTTAGGTGGATTCTAGTGAGGAGGCTCTGGTTGAGGTTGAGGTGGAGGTAGTAAAGCAGGAGGTTGGGTTGTTTGAGGCCTCCACCCTAGTCAGGGGTTGCCCCATTGGGAAGATTGGGGTGGATATGGCTGAAAAGGAGGGTTGAGAAGCTGAGGAGGATATTGAGGAGCATAAGGCCAAGGAGGAGTTGTGGACCATGATGGATGAGTGGAAAGGTACCAACGCTGGAAAGGTGCATTTTGATTTGGATTGTAGTGAGGATAATGTGCACCTTGCATTCCTTGTTGATATGGACGAGGACCTAGGGTCTCCTTTGGTTAACGAAGCACAACTACTCTAACCCACCTTATACCCCTCCTCGGTATACAACCCTTAGGCCTAGCATAGGGACATTTATCTTTTACGTGATTCTCTTTGTAGACTAAGCAGAATTCTATGACATTCAGTGGGCACTCATTCCTAGGATGTCTCTTAATACATCTAGGGAAGAAGATGGCTAGTTCCCTTACTCCTTCCTCTTGCTTCCTTTTAATTTGCATAGTATCCATTTGAAGTAATTGATTTAGTAAGTC